>KZ678378.1:236188-402095 GCA_003019895.1 Coniella lustricola | reverse complement strand
AAAAACAACAACGCAACAGTAGCCTGAGCTGGACATCTAATCCCAGGAGACAAAAGGCACGAGACAAAGGAGCCGCCAATGTTCCCAGTTTGGAAAGAAAAAAAAAAAAAGAAAAAAAAAAGGGGAAAAAGTGGTGGTGGTTTCCTCTTGTGCCAATTGTCCATTACTGCGCCGGTGCAACAACAGCTGGCGAAACTGCTGCAGACCCAGGATATCTGCCACCTTGCAACAGATATCGCTCAAAGTCGACACAATCCCGCATCATTCGCCCCGTTGCTGCTACAGCCCACCGCGCCCGATATTCATCTGCCATGTCCTTCCAGTTGTCATCCGTAGTTCCGCGGAAGCTGTATGCTTCGCCCGATGGCCGCTCGACACTGACGCACTCAAAGTCGCCCTCGAGGTGCACGCGTTCCAGTTTTGGAAGCCTATTGCGCAATGAGGCAAATAGACTTCTGAAAGTGCCTTGACATAGGTGTATTCCGCCTAATCCGCCTTCGTAAGCCTTTGCCAGGCCACGTCCACCGAGACGCAGTCGCTCCAGAGTCGATGCGTGGCGGAGGATAAAGTCTCGAAGATCTTCTTCGGCGCACGAGATGCCCTCCAGCTTGAGGTCGCTGAGCTTTTCAAAGGTGTAGCCTTCAAGAAGCGTGTCGAACCAGATGATAAACTTGTGCTTGGGCATGCTGTAGTTGTGAAATGTCAAGCTGAGATTGGTGACGTTGGTGGCGCATCGGAGAAGGCTGCCCAGACCCTTGATAGCCTTGAAGCGCTGCGCCGGTAGCTTGAGAACTGACGGGTCGATGGTGAGATTCAAGGTTGACAACTGTGCAAACGAGGACGAGACACAATCGAACCAGCGTCGACGCTCATCTGGGAGCCGCAACGTTTCCAGAGGGAACCGATCGATTGTGAGGGACGAGAGGGACGTTTCTTTGAGGGCCGAAGCGACGAGAGCCAGGTTCTTTGTCGACTGCTCCCGGTCCATTTTCCTGCAACCCGGCACGTCTTTGAAAACCTGCTCCAGCACATCGATGTGGAAGGGACACTTGGTGAAAGTGACCTCGAGGTGTTTGAAGTTTGGCAGGTTCCTAAACGACTCGGACACCAGCTCGGGCTGGCTGTCAAACAAAGGCGACGCCGTCTGGCGTTTCTTGGCCTCGTAGTACTGTGCCCAAGACGAGGCGAGCCGGGCGTTGCGCTCTTCGGGCTCCTCCAGATAGTGTTGCAAGAAAGAGGCATGCCTTGTGGTATACTCGTCGACTTCGGTAAAGTTGAGTGTGACAGACTCGACGCGGTTCTTGAGGTACTCATGTGTGGATATAGAGTGCAGCCTCGAAATGGTTCCGCCGAGAACATCGACGTGCTCGCCAACCAGGAACTCGATACCGACGGCTCCAAACAATCGGCACTGAAGGCGCAGAGCCTTGACGCTGTCGAGATCGCAGTACTCGTACACAAGCCGCACCAGCTCTACAGGAAGAGACTCCATGTTGAAAGACAGACCATGCCTGACGCGGCTGCAGCTCCCGTAAAGTACGGCCTCGTGGTCGGACGGAGAACCGGCCCAACGCAGCTGCGGTAGGGTTGAAGCAAGGGAGAAATGCGCGGATCGAAAGATGGCAAAGAGCTGGAAGACAGATGCGCACTTGGAATGAATGAGCAAAAAGGTGCGAGAGGAAGGGAAAAGATGAAGAAATTTGGCCAGATGCGGGAGCATGTAGCTACATAAAAGCACAGACGGGAATGGGGTCAGATCAGCGTGCTGCTGGCGCTGTCACAGAGCCTGGGGAGAGTGCAGGGAATCTCAAGCCACGGGAGCATCCAGAACCATGCACACGGAAGCAAAGTCGGTGACGACGCTCTCTCTACGTGCAGTGCTGGGCCGGCGAGTGGGTAAGAGCACGCAGTCTTCAAACGAGCTAGAGACGGAGGGTCCTGTGCGGTCCTGTTGGTATTGGGCATTGGGCATTGGGTATGAGAGCTGCGAGCTGGGAGGGCCAGAGGGAAAAAGAAGCTGTGGCCCCCAGCCGTGTCAACAACGCTGTTGGCTGCTGAGGGTGGGTTGACCGAAAGTTCAGAACCGGATGGGCGGTGAGCCCTGCTAAGACACGACCGACCGCCAACCGCACCCTAGCCCGGTCCATGTTGCACCGAAGTCCTGTGCTATCCAATGCGTGTGCCCAGCTGCACCGTCGCGTCAGCCCTTGGGCTCAGCAGCAACAGCCAGCGACTTTCTTCTGCGGGTGGCCCGAACAACTACGCAAGGCAGTCTTTCCGGCGTGGACAGTGTCCGTTCAAGCAGCGTTTGGGCGCGTTGCTTCTGGGCTGCCTGTTAGAGCAACTCGGGCAAAGGAAGCCGGCGATGCTGCTTGACCGCAAGCTGCCCGTGCAAAAGGCGGGGACAGGGATCCCTCTGCATGCACAACGCGGGCACTCGTGGAGACCAGGGCTGCCGGACCAGTCCCCATGTGGTCCGGATCGATGCAAGGTACGATGTATCACGGTATCACAACCTCGTAGGGACAGCAAAGGTACACACACACAGTCTCTTCTCTCTCGCTCTCTCTCGCTCTCTCTCTCTCGCACGCACGCGCGCTCGCTTTTACGCTCGTACTCATTCTTCTCTTCTTACCCAACGACGACAGCCGCCTCTCTGGTGCCAATGGCGTACGGTAGCCCGATGGATGGTGACGCGGGGATCTGGTCCGATGCATGCGCACGTGTCTCTTGTGAGCCGGTTGGAAGACGATGTGACCAAGAGACTAGCAAAGCAGGACCCTAGACAGACAGACATTTCATGCCATGGCGGCCTGTCAACCTGCCACCGAGCTTATCCTTGACCAAGAACCAAACTGTCGGGCTGTCCGTGACGAGGAGGGCAACTGGCCTACTGTAAGTGCTTCCTCCTCGCCCTCGAGCTCGATATTCAGTCGGGGTAGATAGATGCTGAGGCGCAGAGGCTGGTCGCACACGGTCAGCAGAGCCATGGCCATCTTCCGAGTGTCTGGCACCAGCGAGCCAAGCACGCAAAGCAAGCGACTGGGTGAACGTTGCAACCCAAGACTGACTTTGTTCGAAGACGGCTCCACCCGGCACGCGGCACTCCACACCAGACAGCCGAGAAAGGGGGCCAAGCGGTTCAAGCGGTGCAAGCACTTTGGCACTCGAGGCCCAAGCGATGCGATGCACCGCGCCGCGTTGCAATATAGGGCTGGGGCCAGGTCCGCCGCAGCCTCACCGACTTGGGTGCTTGGTGCGGTAAGCGCCAGGCACAGGTGGGCCAGGAGTCCAGGACAGGACAGGACAGGACAGGACAGAATAGCACACAGCACCCGTCGGTCGTGTGACTCGGGCTGACCATGGTCAGACGGTGAGGTGGTGGTGCCAGTGAGCTGCCATGGAGGCTGCGCGGTTGAGGCTCAGGTCGGGTCAACTGGCACACGGTTCCATCGTCCAAGATCGTCCACTGCCTTCAGCCCGAGTCAGGCTGCGCAGGCTGGGTCAGATTGAGTCTCAGCTGGGCCTGCTGGCCATGTGCGTGGTGACAAAGTGCGAGGTTGTGGCGTGCTGCCTTTGAATTTGTCGCTGCCGCCGAGTGGAGCCGCAGCCATTATTGCGCCAAGGTGCGCTGAGACGGTGGTCCAAGGCTTCTCGAAGATATTGATGCAGGCCCTAGAACACAAAGCCTGTCTTCTACGCAGCCAGTCCAGTGGGTGGATATCCACGCAGAGCCGGAGGGACCGCCTATCGATAACTACCCACCACCCCTGTAGCGTAGTAAACGCCCAGCAGCCCCTTCTTCTTTCGGGGTCCTCGGGCGCCCAGTACAGAGGTACATAGCCCTCGTAAACACAGTAGCGTAATTGCAGCAGGTACATTTTATGTACACGCAAAGAAGCACCACCTCCCGTCCTATTTACCCCAATGACGAGCCCGCAAATGGCAGCATGAACTCGTGACCTGGCGAGGTCCTGCTTCGAACGCTCCCCAACCCGACTCGACTCCCTTGGTACTTGATAGGCCAACGCTGAAACACGCGACAAGTCGCCTACCTTGACTTTGCTTGACCACCAGCAGCAGCCACATCATGATCTCTCCTTCGCGGTGACGCTCGACCGCCCCGGCGTCCTCAGCACCATTCCTCGCCCGCCATGGTCTTCTCCGCCCTTCTTCATGGCTCCAAAGACAAAGGAGCCCTGAGGCGCCGTCCCAGTCCAACGCCCTTCGCCGCAAAGAAGCGCACCGAAAGCTCCTCTTCGTCCGAGTCCGACAAGCTTGTCGAGTACATCTACGATGACGCTCAGCTCCCGTCAGCGACCACGTCTGCGTCTTCCGTGGCTCCTGACCTGCGCGACCTCAACAACAGCCTCGAGGCCTTGGCCGCTGTCTTCCCAGACGTGCAAGTCGAGGTCTTCCGCGAAATGCTCTCGAGTTTCGATCAAGAGTCAAGACTTGCCGTGGTTGCCGATGCGCTGCTCAAGAACCGCGTAGGATGGGTCAAGGGGCGCTGGAGGAGCGCTGGTGCTTGCTTGGAGCCCACGGCGCAGCAAGGCGTCGTGCCAGAACTCGTACCGCGGGCTGAGCTGTTCAGAACGCCCGAATACATAGCCGCGGCAAAGCGCCTGGCCTGGCACGAGTTCAAAGGCCTGTCTCGCTCCACCATCAATGCTGTTTTGGCCGAGTGCAATTACTCATATCTCGAAGCAAGACGGACCCTTGTAGACTTGTCGCAGAAGTCTTGGAGGTTCACTTTGTCTTCGTTCTTTCTTTTCAATCGAAAGCGCCCAGTCACGTCCGCCGAAGCAGAGAACCATCCCCTGGTCATATGGAAGTCTACCGGTCAAGGCTCGATTTTCCCAACTCTCAAGTCCACCGGTGATGCCGAACTCGATCGCGAGCTGTTCCAGGAACTCATCACGCCAATAAAGAAGAGCACCAGAGAAAAACTTGAGCAAGAGGACCGCAAACGCGCTGCGGCCATCAACCTCGAGGAAGCAGAAGCAGAACAGCAGCTTTTCGAATGCTGCTGCTGCTTCACTGACGGTCCATTTGAAGAATTCACCGCGTGTAATACCGACGCCCACATGATATGCCTCAGGTGCGTGCAGTTGTCCATCAAGGAAGCCATTTTTGGCCAAGGCTGGGCCAAATCAATCAATGTGCACACTGGTACGCTCAGATGTCCAGCTGTGCCAACCACTTCTGGCGCCGACTCATGTGAAGGTTGCGTCCCCGAGGACCAGATGCACCGGGCCATGCTCGATGTCAAAAAGGGCGGCTCCATCATGCTCAAGCTTGAGCAAAGACTCGCTGACCATAACCTGTCTGCTTCCGGTCTCCCTGTCGTTCGCTGTCCTTTTTGTGATTACGCCGAAGTGGATGAGATATATTTGGCACCCAACGAGCTCCGTTTGTGCCTCAGGGCTGAGAATCTACGCAACATCGCTCCCTTTGTCGTTGGGTTGATCTGCATGCCAATCCTAACGATTGTGACAATAGTGTCACTTTTTCTTGCGGTCTTGTTCAGTTCGAAACAGACCTTTGGTGATCGGGTTGTGGCCGAGTTTCGAGCCAGTATTGCCAGGCAACGGCGTCGCCAGCGAGGACATCGCTTCAACTGCCAGAGCCCTGCGTGCGGGAAAGCCTCGTGCTTGAATTGCGGGAAGGCATGGCAGGACATTCATGTGTGTCACGAATCAAGCCTAGTTGCTCTGCGAACCCAAGTCGAGCAAGCCATGAGTATGGCCGTCAAGCGGGTCTGTCCGCGCTGCAACGCTTCTTTTGTCAAGACTGCAGGCTGCAACAAGATGACCTGCCAGTGTGGCTACAAGATGTGCTACGTATGCCGGCGAGATATAGGCGGACAAGAGGGAGACGATGCCGGCTACCAGCATTTTTGCCAGCATTTCAGACCGCAAGGAGACGGCTCACCCTGCAAGAGCTGCAACAAGTGTAACCTTTGGCAAAAGGAGGACACCGATGCTGTGCTACAAAAGGCCAAAGAGGACGCGGAGAGGAAGTGGAAAGAGATGGAGAATCGCGACTTGAGCGGTGCTGAAATGGCATTCCTCGAGACGGGCGTCGCAATCAAGAGGAAAGACCAGGGACTTGAGGCTGCATTACTTCGTCGGAGACTTCCAACTTCTGCCGAGATATTCGACATGGTAATCAGCAATCTCTTTGTCTGAGCAGAATATCTGAGGATTCGCAATGAAGCAGGAAACTTTTGATATAGACTCGCCTCGGTATCCACCACGTTGCAGGAATATGCTGGCGCCAAACCGACCACTTTATTCTTGGCTGTGCGAAGGCCAGCATTTTATGCATGTCTCATGTTCGCAATAGCAAGACTGGTGGCAACATGATGTACTTTTCTTGTCTTCTTTCCATTCTGTGTTCCTGTGTTTCTGTACCTCAAGCATTCAGGTCGCGCGGCGTTACATTATCATTTTCTCTTTTCCTTCTTTCTTTGGGTCACTGCTCGAGAGATAGGCTCAGGCCGGACCCAGGCAGAAGACGCCATTGCGAGCATCGGGCGGAAAATAGTTTATACCCCCTTTCATAATTTTGAGTTCGTTGGTGAGTTTTGCGACTGGTGTTTTTTGGGAGGCGCGGGGAAGCTTAGTACTCACACTATCTTTATATTCTTTCTGAGAAGTGATAACGTTATCTCTTGATTCAAAACTATCCAAAGAAATATCTTCATGGTGATAACAAGTCTCGTCAGCGGTGAGCCGAAGAGAGTTGTACATTGCACGTGTACTTCTGGTAACAATGCTGAAGGAGCTCCTGGACGTCTTGTCAAAACATACAAATGATGTTATACTAAGCATTACAATTTCCCTGATGTTGCACATAGCTTTCTTTCGTTATCCCACAGTTAGCAAACAGTCCTCACCTCATCCTAGACTTTCCGTCTTCCTTTCTTGCATTCTTTCTTTCTCTTCTCAGATCTTGCCCTTGGCATCCTCGACAAGCTCCGCAGCCGCACCGCCAATTGCCAGCTTGCCCGTCTCCTTAACCTTGGTCTGGAAAATCACCTTGTTGCCCTCCTTCCACATCTCCGTTACGAGCGTCTCCCCGGGGAGCACGGTGCCAGCGAACCGGACCTTGACGTTCTTGTAAGGGCCGAATCTGTTGTTGAGAGGTGAAGAGGAGGATGTTTAGCCATTGCCACACACTTGAATGAAGAAAAGAGAAAGGCTTTACCAGTAATTGCGAGGATGAGGGTGAAAGAAGTAAGGAAGAGGGAGGTTAGAAACGGCAAAATGCAGGATGGATGATGAATAAGGAATAATGAACTTACTGTTCATAAACGGCTTTGCTAGCGATGCCAAAGAAGCACAGCCCGTGGAGGATGGGGACCTTGAAGCCGCCCATCTTGGCGAAAACGGGGTCGACGTGAAGAGGGCTAGAAAAAATAAGGCGCTGTCAGTCACCACAACTCCCAGACTCTTTTCCTCTCGTCTCTCCACTTCCTATTCCCATGTGCTTCCAAATCCGAATAGACTCACTTGTAATCCCCACTTAACCGATACACACAAGCCTGCTCCTCAGTCGTCTTCTCCTCGACAACAACATCCGGCGCACGACTCGGCGCTTTATTTTCAGCCGTGCTGGCGCCACGGTGTGCCGGTTTCTTTTGCCCGCCAAAACCGCCACAGCCGCGCAAAAACACTGTCATTTCATTATAAAACAGGTCCTCGCCCGTCGCGGCGTCTGAAGTTGTCACGCCGTGCTTGACGACAGCCGCAGCGCCCTTGTCGACGACTTCGATGAGTTTGGCGCGCGAGAGCAGGCGCGCCGAGGTGGGGATCGGATATTTGCGCACTTCGAGGTATTGCTCGCCGTGCAGTAGCATCATGGGATTGAAGTTGGGCACGAGCGAGTCGTAGCTGAATGGGGGCTCCGCGTCGAACGGTGGGATGACGCCGAAGCTGGGAAGGACTTGGAAGTCTTCGGCTCCCTCACTGCGTGTGTGTGTGAGTGAGTTTAGTACTTACTTGCTTGTCGACGAGATGTTCGCGTCGTGATAATGAGAGTAACTTACAACACATAGCGAAGATCGTTCCTCTTTGCGCCCACGCCGAGGTTATAGAGCATCACATCACGCTCGGCATAATTGAACTCAGTGGGGCTTCCTTCCAGTGGCAAGGCTTCCGAGATGGCGTCTAGATACTCGTTGCTTTCGGCGTGACCATCGTTCTAGGAAAACCAAGCAAAAAAGTATTAGATCAGGATCCAAGATTGTATTTTACGCTTTGCTATGCTACTTCTTGACATCTAAAACAACAACAACAACAAGGAATGACACGCGAGGCAAGGGCTAAAGGGCAGGACTTCATACCTTGGCGCTGCCGCCCCGCTTGTTGCCTGCATTCGCCATGATCTTCTCCAGACTGGCCTGCGTCTTGTCAGGGTGGTCTGCGCGGTCGTCAAAGGTGACAATGTCCTTCCAGTTCTTGAGAACCTCCTCAGGCGTCAGGGGAACGTCAGTTGGGAAGCCGTGGCCTCCCGTCCGCTGCCACCTGGTGGCGCCAACCCAGCCGCTGCCGACCTCGTACAAGGCGCCAGTGGGGTTCTTTGGTACCTTGTCGCTGCAGAGAGCAACAACAACAGGCGCAATGTATTCTGGCTTGAAAGCTTGCACAAGTTCTTCGGGTAGAATCGTCCTCGTCATGGCGGTACCAGCATTGGGCGCAATGGTGTTGACGTAGATGTTGTACTTGGCACCCTCCAGTGCGAGTGCACGCGAGAAACCGAGGATGGCACATTTCTGTGTAGGCTGTTAGTGAACAGAGTCCATCAAGTCGGGCTTTGAGGAGGACTTACGGCAGCAGAGTAGTTGGCTTGACCAAAGTTACCGTAGATTCCTGAGGTGGACGTGGTGTTGATGATACGGCCGTACTTTTGCTTCAGCATGTAAGGCCAAGCAGCCTTGGTCACCTTGTACGTGCCACGAGCATGCACGCTCATGACAGGGTCCCATAGATTGTCGTCCATGTTGTGGAACGCCTTGTCTCTCAGGATGCCGGCATTGTTGATCACAATGTCAACGCGTCCGAAGGCGTCAATAGCAGCCTTGACCACGGTATCACCATCCTCAGCCGAAGCCTTGACGCCGACAGCCTTGGCACCTAGCTTCTTGATCTCCTCGACCACACTGTCTGGGTTGGCAAGGTCGTTTACAACAATTGAGGCTCCGAGCTTGGCAAAGGCTAGGGCGTATGCACGACCAATACTAAAATACGCAGTTAGAGTCAATTCAGAGAGAAGAGCCCACAAGTTCTTGACTTACCCAGCGCCTCCACCAGTTACTAGAGCAACACGACCAGAGAAGTCCAATTTCTCTCCCGGTGGGTTGGGACCCAACTTCTGGGACTCCTCAAGGAGAGCCACAAAGTCATTGGGGCCTGTGGGGTGTTGAGGGTTGGAAAAGTCGATAATCTGGTCCCAGTTCTTGATAATTGCACCAGGAGTGTAGCTCGAGTCGCACTTGAGAAGCTGGCCGCTAGACCGCTCCCATCTCAGCTTGGCAATGTGACCACCGCCGACCTCGAAGATGCCACCAGTCTCAGTGGTGTTGTCCTTGTGAACCAGCACAGCGACCAGAGGAACGACCCACTCAGGCTTCATGAGCTCGAGGATATCCGGCGGCATGACGGTCTCAGTCATACGGCTAGCGGCGATGGGAGCAATAACATTGGCAAAGATGTTGTATTTGGCGCCTTCCTTGGCCAAAGTCTCTGTGAATCCAACCTGTGCGAGCTTGGCGGCTACAGAATGCGTTAGAGTCAAGTTGTCTTCATTGAAGAGATTCAGCTTCGGTCAAGACTTACCAGAATAATTGGTCTGGCCAAAATTGCCAAAGAGACCGGCAGCCGATGCAGTGTTGATAACACGACCGTACTTTTGCTTTCTGAAATATGGCCATGCGGCTCTGGCAGTCTTGTAGGCACCTCTGACGTGAACCTTGAAGATGAGATCCCAATCCTCATCCTTGATGTTCTTGAAGCTGACATCGCGCAGGATACCAGCGTTGTTGATCAGGACATCGATCCGACCAAAGGCTTGGATGGCGGTCTCGATAATCTTGTCGCCATCCTCGACAGAGTTATAGTTTGCAACAGCTTTGCCTCCGTTTTGCTTGATCTCGTTGACAACGACATCGGCGGCCTAGATTGAAGGAGCAGCACAGGGTCAGTATACGCTAGTACGTTGTTGGAGGTTCTCCCAGCCAAGTGCTTTCTTCCACTGACCTTAGTAGAGTTGCCCTCGCCCTTGAAGGAGCCTCCCAGGTCGTTGACAACCACGCTGGCTCCTCTCGAGCCGAAGAAGGTAGCGTAAGCCTTTCCGAGACCGCCGCCCGCACCTGTGACAACGACCACCTGGCCGTCGAATCTGAGTTGGTCTGCCATCTTGGAGGCAGCAAAAGCAAAGCAACCGGAAGCAAAAGATAAGTTTGGACGAATGCAACGCGAAGTTGTCGACAGCAAGAGGTGTGCAATATAAGATGGACAGCAGGAAAAGTGACCACGTCTGCGATGCCAGAGCGGCTGGATGGTGAGGAAAAAGGAGTAGGAAAAGTGTCCCGACTCGAAGAAAGAGACTCGGGCGCGCAGCTGCCACTTTGTGAGGTTTCGAGCACCGGCGAATCGGTCACACAAGCCTCGGCTCAACGGTCCCCTGCTGGGCGCGACAAAGTGCCCCAGACCGTAGTTGCCGAGGAGGGGCGCGGACCTGTGGGGGAATCGAGTCCCCGGGCACCGCTAAGCCTGATCAGGGCAGCTCGTGTGGGGCCCTAGCGACTTCTTCACATGCTCGCGCATGGCGCAACCCGCCGGCTAATGTGCTTGGCAGGTCACATGAAGTCATGCGACTGTGCTTTGTTTGCGAAGCAACTTGAATTCGATATGACCAGGCAAAAGTAGTTTGTTGCCATGTAATTGACAAGCAAATGAAGTCCGAATAATTCAACCTCGTGAGGACTGAGACTGCCTACAGCTCCGAGAGACCGTAGCCTGCGAGCGCAATTGTGATGTGTTCACTGTAGCAGAAGACTGAACTAACTATGGTTGGATGAGCTCATCGGAGTTTCGATTGACCGTCTATCAAGATGATGATATGCGAAGCCCTCTCGACCGACAAGTCTACCACCAACTCAGTTATTCGTCGAAATTCACACACAACACTGCAGCTTCACATAACAAACGCAAATCCATAGTGCTGCATCTCGCTCAGCATGGCAAGCACTCCCGATGTCCCTCTGCAAACACGCATAGTCGACGACAAGTCCCCCAAGTGCGTGCCCTTCAGTAAGCATCACCTACAACCAATTTACAACTTCATATATGCACTTGCACTTCAGATTCCACTGACCATCCATCCAAAGTCCTGGAGCGCCTCCAAGCCTACCAAGCCGCCTCGCCCACCACCAGCTCCCGGCCCTTCATCATCGGCCTCAACGGCGTGCAAGGCGTCGGCAAAACAACCCTCGTGCGCGCCCTTGCCGAAACCCTCCAGGAGCGCCGGAGCCTGCAGACCCTTGTCCTCAGCATCGACGACTTCTACCTGCGCCACGCCGACCAGCTCCGTCTCGCTGCCAGCCAGCCCGACAATGCTCTCGTCCAGGTGCGCGGCGAGCCAGGCACCCATGATGTGGCGCTGCTACGCGACGTCTTTAACGCGCTGAGCAATGGCGAGCCTACGCTTATTCCAGCCTACGACAAGGGCGCGTATAACGGCTTGGGGGAACGCCTGCCCGAGTCGCAGTGGACGCGCGTCAACCACGAGGACCAGCCGCGGGTGCAGGTTGTCATCCTGGAAGGTTGGTGCGTTGGGTTCAGAGGAGTCTCGCACGACGAGATTCAGGCCAAGTGGCTGGCCCCGAGTCGGACGTTAGCGCTGCACCAGCTCGACGACTTGTTCTTCATCAATGACCAACTGAAGGGCTATGAGGCTGTCACCAACCTGCTGGACGCGTTCATCCATATCGACGCAGAAGATACGGAGTATGTCTATGGTTGGAGACTGGAACAGGAGCAAGTCCTGAGGAGAGAACGGGGCATTGGCATGACAGATGAGCAAGTTATTAGGTTTGTCGACGCTTATTACCCTGCCTACGAGCTATTCTCGGACGGAATGAGGAGTGGCATCTTTCGTGACCGCAAAGGCTGCCAGTTGCGTCTCATTGTAGACAAGTACAGGATGGTTGTCGATACGATTGTCATTTGATCTTCTATCATGATTTGAAGCTATTCCGACTCGCTGGACATGGAAAAAGTTCCAAGCAGAACTCAAGACTCCGAACAGGCATTCGCCGTAAACAATGCCGCTGTTCCATTTCGTATTTGCACGAATGCAAAAAAGTATGATATGATCCAAAGCTTACAAATGATGAGGGCCACCAGTGTGTGTTGAAAGCAACAGATATCAAAGCGAGTCCATAACATCTGATCGACATGCCAAAAAAATAAAATAAAAAAATAACCTGCTACCATGCTACCAGTGGGTGATGGCGGGTCCCTCTCAATCATCTATACCTTTGCCTTCCATCATTGCCGTTCCATCATGCTTCAATTTGGAGAGCTTGCGCTCTATGCTCTCCTTCTTGCGCCGGACCGCCTCTTCGCGATTCGACACCTCCTTCTCATACTGCTCGACCATCTTGCGCTTGTCCTGGCGTGCCTCTCTCATTTGCTGTACAATATCCGCAAACCGACCAAGAAACCAGTCGCCACTGTCCTCCCAGTCCCTGAGCGACATTTGCTGAAAGAATTGACCTTGAGCTTCCTCGTCTTGAGCGGTATAGAATTCGAGTCTCTCGCCAAGATTGTCTGCGGGCGGCTTGGTCGGCGACTTCGCTAGCTGCTTGGTAGGATCGTGATCGAATGGTTCCTTCTGAAGTTCCACAAAACTCATCTTCTGAAGAGCTGCATCATCATAGTCAGCGCTGAAACGGCGCTTTTTCGACAAAGGCTGCTGGCCGTTGGAGCGAGGCACCAGAGTAGCCTGCGCAGTGATCTCTTTCGCGACTGCTACTCTTGCAGCTTTAATGGGAACAATATGCTGCTGAGGGCTGAAAATGACCGTTGCATCATTATTTGCAGCAGCTGAATTAAATGCGCCAGGTGTAGGCTGATGCACATAATCTTGCTCCAGAGGGGAATGGTCACTCTCGTCAGACTCTGAATCGACCTCAGGAACCTCTATATGAGCAACATTCTTGGTTCGGCTTTGCGCAACGGGGCGTTGATCACTGATGCTTTGAATCCTGTTTGGTTTTGCAAATATCTGCGGGTGGATGGCGTCAGTCTCACCGTCAAATTTCTCTGGCGACAATTGTTTGGCAGCATCCATGTGGAATGCTGCACGCTCAACGTGAGTGCGTCCCTTGGTTGTATTATTGCCACGATGGGGGAATCTGGAGTGCAGAAATCCACGTTCGCGGTGTAGCTGAGGACTGGCTTCCTCAGATGTTGTATCGAATGGATTCTGTTGGTATGTCGGTGCTTCTGGCACCTTGTCCTTGGGTGCGTGGGTGATCATGCTTGTACTCAGCCCTCGAGCGTCAAGTACAGCGAGTTCAAGTTGTCCTTTCTCAGACTTAAGTTGAGGTAGGCCCTCAGAGTGTCTTTTCTTGGCCAAGTCGCCCTTTGAGCTCCCGTGAGTCTCCCGTCCTCGTCGCGCCCGTGGCCGGTCGTCAAGTATATCTGATCTCGTGTCCTCTCGATCTATACTGCCGTGGTCGGAAGATGACCGTGATTGCACGATATCTGAGAACAATGACTGGACGTTCGACTGCTCTTCCCAACGCTCACGCAGTCCTCCATCATTCTTATCACGGGACGAGTCGGGAGTGGTCGAAAGAGGCGGAGCAGATTCCCATCCAGGCCGCACCCCAGCCAGTCCATCTCGTGGTTGAGAAGTCAGGTGTCTGGTGCGTGGATCATCGACAGCTTTCAAACTGCTATTTCCCAGCCTAGCAGGCTTGGGAATACCGGCAGGTATCATGGTGGGAATCAGGACCTTGTCCCGCTTTAATCCCAAAGGTGGCGATGCTCTAATAGGACTCGCTGCATCGTCCACGGGCTGGAGTGGCGGGCTGCTGGGACCGTGAGGGTTGATGTCTGGTACGGCATCATGCTGCGTGATGAAATGTTGCAACTTCTGCTTTGTGTAAGGGCCCATCGTGATCTGTTGTTGCAGGTCTGAACGAGCGCAGCGAACCTTGACAGAAACAGGCTGGGCTGAGCCAACTTTTGGCTCTACGAGAGAGGCAGTTAAGCTGTCAGAAAGATCAGCACATCACAATGGAGTGTCAAATAGACAGCCCTTTGACAAAGAAAAACGAGCTCAATGCAATGTTGAACTTTTGGTTGATCTTGGTGTGTCCTGCAACAATAAACGCGGGCGCGTCGTGCCTTCCCTAGAAGTTGAACAAGGACCCATTGTCCATAACTCGTAGTACTTGGAGAACTTTATTGGTACATCTTTCTAGGCCTCTTATCTAGACCAGAAAAAGTATGGATCAAGTACTTCATTGCAGCAGGGAAGCGGGAAACTGAAGCCAGCCTTCTCCACTCAGAGCGGGGCCGATCTCGGGTACGGCTTACTAGAACGCAGCCCATTAGCAATCAACTTACTGGCCGACTCGCCCCAAGCATAATCATAAAAAGTTCCCAGATTCTCTTTTCCTACATACTCTGGCCTAGCATCGCCATATCGCCTGGAAGCCATCTCAAACAAGCACAGAAATCATGGCGCCCTCTTTAGAAGAGCCCGAGTCCATACAGGATGTCCTCAGCAACCCCATGAAAGCGAAAACCCAGCTGGTCGCGCCCGAGCCTGAACACTGTCCCGGTCCCGAGTCTGAGAGAGCAGGAACAGCGGACTCTTGCGCTGGCTGTCCAAACCAAAAAATATGTGCCTCTGCACCGAAAGGGCCCGATCCAGACATTCCCTTGATCTCGCAACGGCTGGCAGGCGTCAAGCACCGCGTGCTTGTACTCAGTGGCAAAGGAGGTGTTGGCAGTACGTCACAGGGTTTCCCATCAGGCTCATGTACGGCAATTAACTAACTGTTTGAACCAGAATCTACCTTTACGAGTATGCTGGCGCACGCTTTTGCTCTCAACCCCGATAGCACGATTGGTATTATGGATACAGATATATGCGGCCCGTCCATTCCCAAGATGATGGGCGCTGAGGCCGAAACGATACATGTCAGCAATTCAGGCTGGTCGCCGGTATGGGTTATGGATAACCTCGGGGTTATGAGCATTCAGTTTATGCTTCCCAACAAGGACGATGCGATAATATGGAGAGGGCCAAAGAAGAACGGCCTGATCAAGCAGTTTCTAAAAGATGTCGACTGGGGCGACATGGACCTGCTACTTGTGGACACCCCGCCTGGAACGAGTGACGAGCACTTGAGTGTGAACTCATTTTTGAAGGCGAGCGGCATCGATGGGGCCGTGGTAGTCACCACACCGAATGAGGTGTCGCTATTGGATGTGCAAAAGGAGATTGATTTCTGTCGCAAAGCCGGTATCAAGATCCTGGGTTTGGTCGATAACATGAGCGGCTTCGTCTGCCCAAAGTGCACACATCAGAGCCAGATCTTTGAGGCTACCACCGGAGGTGGAGAGACTCTAGCAAAAGACTTGGGAATACCTTTCCTAGGTGGAGTTCCTTTGGATCCTCGGATTGGCATGGCTTGCGATTACGGCGAGAGTTATTTCGACTCTTTCCCAGACAGTCCTGCATGCAAAGCTCTCAAGAGCGTAGCCAGGAGTGTCGCAGTCCAAATAGGACTCGAGTTCGTAGATCCTTCATCAGAAGATTAGATACCGGCCAACGACTTTAATGCAAGAAATGATACCCAGCAGTCATCATAACGCCATACAGGATGTAACCGCCAGAGACCGCGTTTACAAGGTCTCTATATCCACAACCGCAAACAATCTTTACTGCATCGTGCTCAGCACACGCCTATATGCCCCGCACCGTAAAGAGGTTCAGGCAGCGCCCAGCGTTTCAGGAACTTCTTCCAAGTCATCAGTGGAAGCAATGTCGATAATTTTGTTGACCTCTGCCGTGTTCCGGAAGAGCTCCTTGGCTCCTGCGTACAGCATGCGCAACTCGCTATTGCATGTGACTGGGAGGTAGAATAGCAAAACGTATGGTACCGATACACGGCCGGAGTCCTGTAAGACGAACCAATATTAGTCTATATTTCGCACTCCCTGAGCGTTGGTTTTGCTTTAAGCTCTTACCAGGGTCATGGGATAGCTCAGCAAGACGAATCTGGGCGAGTGGTCGGGCAGGTCGTCGCCAATCTCCTCTAGGCTCTTGTACACGGTCTTCTCCTCGTCTTGCTTGATCTCCTTGGTCGCTTTGTCGATGAGGTCTGAAGAAGAGGTTCGTGTGTATCAGCATTCATATTTGGAGTCCGCACCAAAGGCTCCAGGATCGTAGGCAAAGCACATGGAGGTCGTTGGAGGATCGCAAGGGGCTGCAATCTCAGGAGGAAGACGTACAAATGACGGCTTGTGGATTGCTTGCTCTCGATGTTCCAAGGCGGAACTTGCGCAAATGGTCTTTCGTCTCCTGGGAGAATGTATACAATCTGGCTTCAGAGCTCTATGCGAAATTACAACGTCGTCAGTGAGGCTTCCTGCATTCCCGAGGATATGGGACTGTGACAATGGCTCAAGGCGGGAACCCGCAATGGGCTTGCCCGCGATTTGTGCAAGGGGTTTGTACCATGACGGCTATTATTTGAGGTTGACAGCTCTTCGTGGATGTTGTGCGTAGGTCTGATCTGGCAAGAAGAGTTCTTCACAGATGTATGGGTTCTCGAGTCGTTTCTACGATGGTAAGCGTGAATAGGTGCTTCGATATTGGTTTTCTAGATAGAATATCGTCGGGTGCTTTCAGGCCAACATAGGATGGCGCTTGAGCGGACCGCCCCGCCATACTAGGCAGCCCCTCACATGTGCATTTTCAGTGGATAAGCGCTGCTAGATGCCCCCTCTATTTGTGGCCGAGGCCGGTGCCGAATCCCACCAGCAGCGCGTTCAACAGGCAAGGGTACAAACTTCAATGACCTCACCATAGTAAGGTTGGGTTCGTCTTGGAGACACAAATTACACTGCAATTACAGCAAGACACCAGGTAGCTCCTGGAACTTGACAGTCCATCTGAATATCTCTCTTCATGTTCTTCCGCTTGTCTCAGATCGCGCGCCATCTATCGCAGCCCACGCTTGCGTGCTCCCACGTTACGCCCTTCTCCTCTACCGGCGCACGACTAGCGGGACGCATCATGGCCTCTTCGATAGCGGATCGCAACCACGCGCGAACTATACATACAGCAGCATGCCTGGTCATTGGCGATGAAGTTCTTGGGGGCAAGGCGAGTCATTGTTTCATGCCATGAAATCCTCTAGAACGGATTACTGATTTGCAATATGTAGACCAAAGACGTTAGTCCATTCTGATACTCTTGATTTGCTAAATATAGTAATGGGCAAGGTTCTGGCTAAGCAATTCATTGACCAAAGACCAATTCGAACTACATGGCGAGTTTCTGCTTCTCTCTAGGAATTGTGAGTGTTGTCCCGCTGTGTTGCTCCTCCGTTCTCCTTCACGTCGAAGTAAGAGAAGGAATATAAAGTGAGTCTATAATTGTAGTAAATCATAACTACTGATATTGCCATGCTAGCAACTCAAAAGAATCGAAGTAATCGAGGATGACGAGACAGAGATCATCGAAGCCGTGCGGCGTATGAGCGACCGATATGATTTTGTGGTTACTAGGTGAGGGAGACACTGTTTTCTGAAGCAATTTACCTCAGCTAATGAAGTCGTCAATTTGTGAAGCGGTGGCATTGGGCCTACGTAAGTCGTGATGGCTTACGACGAATCTCTTGCTACTTGCTTTGACTTAACATTTGCCAGACACGACGATATCACATATCAATCCATAGCGAAGGCATTTGACCTCAAGGTGAAACTGTACGAAGAGGCCTATTCAAGGATGAAGAAGCTTTCCAAGCGTCGACCCGGCGAAGAGGCTTTCAACTGGGACGAGGAATCACCAGCAAAGACTGCCAAGCTGCGAATGGTCGAGCTCCCCACCGATGACTCGATTCCGCTTGAGAAGCAATTCATCTTTCCGCGCGATGACCTCTGGGTGCCTGTAGCTGTTGTGAATGGCAATGTGCATATTCTCCCCGGAGTGCCTAGGCTTTGTGAGTTTTTACCTTCCGATGCATAACACACCAATCGTCACTAATGTATGCATAAACAACGCGCAGTTGAGGGCTTGCTTGACGGTCTGAAGCCACACATCATGCCACGGCTGGTTGACCCCGAAGGCAAGGGAATCTGCCGGATCCTTATTTCGACGCCACTGCCAGAGAGCGCCGTTGCTCCATACCTCACTGAACTAGCTAAGAAGGTTGAATCGCAAGGTATCAAGGTGGGCAGCTACCCTCGCTGGGAGAAATCAAGGAATACCGTTACATTGGTGGGGAAAGACCAGAAATTCTTGGACAGCATTGCTCCTGAGGTTGCCGAGAACGTCAAGGGCCGCATCGTCCAAGTTGAAGGTGAAGATGATGACGTCTCTGTCGATCAGTAGGTGCGAAGTTTGGAATACCAATGCGGTGTATACATGACAATAGTCCACGAAAAAGACTTGCTTAAGACCAGGATAGTGCAAAGGGGATCGAGCCATTGAATGTTATCTTCCATCGCTTCTAAGTAGATCTGAAATGCACCCTTGCGCTTCAGAATGAAGCGACCTTTCTACCTCATCCTGATGCTACCATCATATTCTGAGACGCAGACATGGAGATTCATATTGATAAGCCTTGCTTGAATCCTAGAAAGCCATCCGGAAGATCCCAGCGTCCACGCTTGACCAACATGACCGTGCGCCACGACGTAAATTATGGTGCTGTCAGAGAGCCCGCTTCTGGAAGGCAACTTGCCGGCTAGAAGCAAGGAGAGCTGGCAAGTGGAAGAGTGAATACTGGAATGTTTCCGGTCTTCCGAACGTGCGCACGCTCCCCCCATATGTACGCACCTAACCACGAGTCAGCACGAAGTACTTTGGTGTGTCCAGCACGACAAGTGGATCAATGTGCGGGTGATCTATAAAGTCAACGTCTTGTTTCTCTCTCCTGGCTTGTTGACTACTGATGGTTCTTCAGCCTCAACTTTTGGCGCCTGGCGCGCGCTCTCTGCCGTACTCCGTACCTTGTAGACGTTGGAAACGAAACCGCTATGGCCCCACGGGACTTGCCGCAGCGTTGCAATGGCATCAGGCCGTGCTCAAGGCCTTCAGTACAAGTGCCAAGGAGGGCAATTCAAAAAGAAATCTGGCTTTTCTCCATGGCTACATCCAGCCTTCTCCGTTCTCAGAACTGCAACAGCCAGCATTAAAGCGCATGTGGTGTGGAAGATGGCTGGTTGGTATGTCGTTGTTGTTGTTGTTGTTGTTGTTGTTGTTGTTGTTGTTGTTGTTGTTGTTGTTGTTGTTGTTGTTGTTGTTGTTGCTACTTGGCCGCTAATGGCAAGTTCTATGGTAGTCGCCGGGTCGATCAAACACAATGATCATTCAAATTGCTTGGCCCCTCGTCAGACTAATCAGGTGGACCACACAAAATAGTGGATGAAAGAGGATGGACCAAAATCCTCAGGGTTCTCGGGTTGAGCGACACGGGGAACTGGTGACGGAGGATGCTGCTCGAGCTCTTCCTATAGACTATTTACCTAATACTTATGCCTATCGTATACTCTGTAGTATTGATATTGCATATGCATAGTATAATCGCGATGTTGCTTCCGCGGCTTGAGTTTCCTACATAACTTTGTTTTGATCACACAAAGATCGGCTTGTGTAAGTATGAACCTGCTTACAGTGACATGAGATCTCGCATGTAAATTTTGAGTAAAGACGTCCACCAAAGTCAGTCCAGCTTATTGTTGTTATTGTCGCCACAAGCCATACTGCGATCTTGGCTTGTGATTTTTTTGTTCTTCTTTTTCCAATTTCGTTTCTAAAATGCATGCCCGAAAGACATCTTGCACCTGCACCTTTTTTTCCTTTTTTTTTTTGGGAGGGGGTTGGTCGCTGGGACACCTTTTAATTAGCAGCACCCCGTGGCCGAGCGCAAGCGGTGAGTAGGTGGCCCGGCCGGTCACAATTGGTTGGCGCATAAGATTGGCTTGTTTCCGCTTTCATTTCCAGATATCATTATCACGGCAGCCCTCCCCTTCTGCCTATGGTATTATCCCGGGTAGGTGGCCTGTCAAGTACGTGTAAGGTTTTCTTCTTTTTCTTCTTTTTCCCTTTCTTTTCCCCCTCTTGGATTGCCTGTGTGCGTAAATGCTGTGTGAGGGGTCACAGGATAATAGGGGAAATCAAGATTGCCTGTGAGATTTTGGTTCTTCCTCGTTCCAGGATGGATAACCCGAACATTGGATTGATTGATGACTTGACGAAGACTTGATTGCTTGGTTGGTCTGGCCTGACATACTCACCGGCCATCTTGTTACAGAAGGGCTTTTCCTTCTTTGCACTGGCTTCGAGTGGGGACTTTGGAAATGGTATGGCATCAATGAGTTTCACAGATCATCGGCCAGGGTTTCTCAGTGGAGGTTAAGCATCTGTCTTGGGAACAGGAGACCATGGCTCGCTCCGGTTACCGAGCCAGAGTGACGACATTTGCTGGGTGACTTTTTGTTGGACTCTGTAATCTCCTTGGCCTTGTGGCAAGATGAATGGCTACTACTGTATGTGTGGAATGGGTTTGTGAGAGCGAGACTATGATGATTCTTCCCAAGCAAATAAAGGACACGGGCTGCTCGGTATTGATTGAACTTGTGAATCTCACGAAGGCGACGCGAACACAACATTGAACCTTATAGTCTGCTACAATGAGTTCATTCGTTGTTCAACACAGTGCTAGAAAGGTCGAGGTACCTGCAGAATTGCAAGACGAGGTATCTCGCTGTCTTGCGACTCCATCCCAATCTGAGCGACTGGACCCCCTTCGTACTATTAGGCAGACGTTCCGGCACCACCTGACCACGACATACTGCTTACAATATAGCGACCTCTGGGAACTCCCCGAATGGACATTTCGTCACGGCTGTGAACCATTTCCGGCACCAACTTTCCATCTTCGTCCTCGCTCGTTTCTTGCTGTATGCCATCGTTGTGCCAAGCCGTTGTTGCACCTGTTGCTGGTATATAGTACAAAGATTGAAGCATATCAAAACGGGTGGAGCCAGGACATGTGGATACGCCTCTCCAGCCGGGCTGAGGAGGAAATTCGGGTCTGTGGGTCGCAAAGATTGCAACACGCACGAACAAGTCGTGCTTGGTGACACACTCCGATATGCATATTTGGACATTCTCTGTCTCTGTATCACGGCAAGACTACTTTGTATGTCGAGATGTCAAAAACACGTGCTGGCGCTGCTTTCCATCTCGTAGGACCAGATCCTCAAGATACAGCGAAGTATCAGATTCATGGTGGCGTCTCCAGGGCCTTGGTTAGCCAGTCCTTGGCTTCTACCTTTTCCCCTCCATCCTTTGCGGGAATTTTTTTTTCTTTAATTTTTTTGGGGGGGCAGAGTCGCAAGTTCGTTTCCCTTGTTTGGGTCGAAAAGAAAGAAGAAAAAAAATCCATACGACGGAGACGCTGTGATCCAGCTGAGTCTTGGGTAGGACAAGGTGTATTTCTGGTCTTCAGCCACTGCGGTGAGGCTCAACTGGACGGACAAACGGCATGCGAGTCCAATGCAGGCCAATGCAGGCCAAAATAGTACCTAGGTACTATTACAGCCGTCTCTCTCGATGGTTGCTGTAGGTTGAGAGAGATGCCGACGAGAGGTCCTCATTCTAGGGGACTTTTGGCTGTTCGTTGTGCGCCATGCACGGAGCGACAAGCCGTGGACGTCAAGTCAAGCCCCCTCTGCCACTGACTGCAACCACTGTGCTATAAGTAGAAGTCAGCAGCAGCAGCAGCAGCAGCAGGCAGCAGGCAGAGTATTGCAAGTTTATAATCCACGCGCCGTGCAATCTGCAAGCAGTCAGCCACAAGAGCCGACACCCCCAAATCGAGCATCCATGCATGTGCGTTTTTCCTTTCGAGTCGAGGGCTGCCCAGGTGGTGAGCACACCATCCCTGAGGCTGTAGATAGAAATGCAGCCCCTAATGGTATTTTTCTTGGCTGATCAATGGGGCTCGGGGTGAGCTTGCTGCAAAGTAAGGCAAGTGATGGGAGTGCTGCTCAGATATCAGCAGCTTGGAATTGGCGACCTGTTAGGCATCTTTGGGAACCTTGGAGGCCGTTACGTGCGCCCCGCAGGAGGTTCAAGTTATTCGATGTACATCCAGTGTTCAGGGTGCCTAAGGTATCCTCTCCACGGTCCCTGCAGGCAGTATGTATAAACGCATTATATGTCACTTCACACGTTGCGGGAGGGGCCCAAGGGTCATCTAACAAACTGACATTGTTCTCGAAAACAACAAGCCAAATCGAGAGAGCCTCCATCCCAACTAGCATCGAAGGTTATCGAAGGGCTGCAGAACGGCCTGCAGCACACCAATATCAGCCTCAGGCAAATGCTCAGCACGGCCGATGCTGTGAGAGGCTCGCACTGTGTACTGCAAGGAGCGCTAAGAGTGAAGCTCCTGGGGGCCAAGCATCCTACCGCTGCGATCCGTAATTCGCAGCAATCGGCGCTTGGAGGGCCCACAACCCTGTTTGCTCCAGCACAAGCTGCACAGGCCTGCGTCGCCAGTGACTAAGGGAGCAAAGGAAGGAGCTGGTAGAGGAAGAGGAAGCACCTGTACCGTCCAGCGGTGCCCCGGGGGACAAAGCGTTTTGTAGCTTAGCGCCCACAGCCCCTAGTCCCAGTCGACGGGTCCCGTGTTCCACCACCCTCCGCCAGTCCTCCCAACCCCATCTCGCCCCGTCTGCAACCCATTTCCCTTGTCTCCCTCCTTACCCTGGCTTGCCCTGTTCTGTTGCCCTGCTGCCCTGTCCAAGCCTGCTCTTCTTCGACACCCACCGACCCGGCCATATTGCGCCTCTCCCTCTGCACCGCAGTTTCCAATCTCACCCTGCGGCATCTCCCTCGTCCTTGCGTCCATCCAGCCAACGACCACTTCGATTACATTATCTCGTGCGCCGCGCCCGACTCCATCCACCTCGATAGCATCGTTCGCTGCTGTCGTCTCTTGCTGTCTTCAATTGGCCCACTGCCTCCTCGTCGCCCTGTCCATCACCTATCTCTCGTCTACCGCAAGATACTCGGCTTGGCCGTCCTGCTTCAGAAAGCATTCGCGTTCGATCGAGAACCACCAGCCCTTCTGTCGCTCAGAAAACCAAATTTGATTCTTCGCCGTCCTCCACTGGCCAAGTCTCGACATTTGGCGCCTCTTTCCGGCAGCGCAACGCTCCTGTGATTGAGTTGTACTCAGATACCCCTTCTCAGAAGCTACGGTCCTTCGTAACTTCACACCCCGCTGTCGATCGACTCCATACAGACTTCTATCGCGATTCTTTTCACCCTGCACGCAGACCGCAAAACCTAATTCAAGTCACAATGGCGTCCAAAGTATGTTAAAATCATTGCACAATCCGGGTCATCCCTTGCTTTCCTGTCCTCCTCAGCATGGTGCTCCTTTATCCCTAGCAGATTATGCTGACCGCTGTTCCTAGCAGTTCCTCAGAGAATACAAGTTGGTGGTAGTTGGTGGAGGTGGTGTCGGTAAATCTTGTCTCACCATTCAATTGATCCAAAGTCATTTCGTCGACGAGTACGACCCAACAATTGAAGGTACGTTGCTTGATCAGCTCCTCGGGACTTCGCCATGTTTAAGAAAAACGAGCTGACTTTTTTTGTTGTTTTTTTGCCTAGACTCGTACCGCAAGCAATGCGTCATTGATGACGAAGTTGCTCTGCTCGATGTTCTCGACACTGCCGGTCAAGAGGAATACTCGGCTATGCGAGAGCAGTATATGCGGACTGGCGAAGGCTTCTTGCTCGTCTACTCAATCACATCCCGCCAGAGTTTTGAGGAAATTACGACATTTCAGCAGCAGATTCTTCGCGTCAAGGACAAGGACTATTTCCCCATGGTTGTTGTGGGTAACAAATGCGATTTGGAGGGCGAGCGTGAAGTCACCAGACAAGGTATGTCTTGCATTTTCATCACGTCCTCTCCACGATGCCTTGCAAAAAACGCTTGATGGCTAACACATTGTCCATAGAGGGTGAGAACTTGGCGAGGTCGTTTGGCTGCAAATTCATTGAGACATCGGCAAAGTCCCGAATCAACGTCGATAAGGCCTTCTACGACATTGTCCGTGAGATCCGAAGATACAACCGCGAGGTGCAGGACTACTCGCGGGGAAGTGGCATGTCCAATGGACAAGGTGCCGTCAAGCCAATGGACGTCAGCGACAACGACGCCGAGGCCGGTTGCTGTTCCAAGTGCATAATAATGTGAGGCGAGATATATTTTTGAATGTGCGAGGACGATCCCCAAACCAAACGCTTGAAAGGAGGCATGACTGGAACAGGAATCGAAAATAAGGCAAACCAAGACTCGGAGGCTCAGGCCTTGACCGGAGGTCTTTTGATGCCTGGATTTTATACGACACATTTGCATCAGCTGGGGAGGCTCCGTTCAGTCCCAGCTGATATGGCCAGATACTTGGGGCCTGCATTTCTAGGGGAGTTGAGGATGGAATACCGGGCTCTTCTCACGGGAACATGACCAAGACATGGGCCTTGTTTTGATTTCCTTGCCTCTCCTACTTTTTCCAAAACACCGAGGGATCATGGACACACTTTTTACAGAAGTTTATTTACTATTACCCAGGGCTTTCTTCTGACAACACTTTTTTCTACTTTTCTTTATTCACATCCTCGGTTTCTATAGTACCGCTCTGTAATCGTTTTCCAACTTTACTGTCTCTCAAAGTACATCCAGGCGTCTCAAGTGTGGTTGGGTTCCAAAAACAGAAAAGAAATTCTTGATTTCCAATGGTGTTTACCTCTATGTGTTTGCTTTGGTAGGTGCTTATCTGTAAATGTCTTAGATGTCGCTCATTTGTACGTATTTACAGGTAGTATTCTTTATTTTGTCTCAAAGCCATTGATGGTGCTTTTCGTATGCTGGCAATGATACTAGTGTTGAATTATAGAGCTTGATGTCCACGGGTTCTGAGTACAGAAGTACAAGTTGAAAGGCTCCGTCTTCAGAGAGTTGTAGACTGATGATGATCCATCCATAAGTGAACAGGAGCGTCTCCAGAGCTGAACAGTATGTAGCCTTACGCAATTATTATAACATCATGCATTTTCAGATTTCAGGAGAGAAATAGGTGGACTATTATAGAGAACTGACTACCAGATACTCGTAAATACTCATATAATTACTGGGCAGACTTGCGACAAATGCAGCAAAGTACAATCTTTGAGAATGATAATGTCTTTATAAGGAATCGTTGATTCAAAACCAGATCCAGGTCCTTCGAACAAGGGCCATTATAAAGCCTAGAATGTCCTTATTAATTGGTTTTAATTCCCGTGGCTAGTAGATGTGTAAAGCAGGTACTTATTGATTTTGCCCGGATGCAGAAGAGGTGTTTGCAGATCTCGTGTGGTGGTACTCCTTGAATACTCAAAACAAGTCGAGGACTACTGTCATAGAAAACCCACCTCAGTCTTGTTGGTAGTCAATCGATGCAAATTGCCGCCCGGAAGCCCGATAGAGGCAGTCACATTACTCAAGAAAGGAGGAAACCAAAAACAAGGAGTCTCCAACAGAGATAACTCAAATAGAAGATCAAGGGAGCGTGATAAGAACATGTGAGGGCTGAACTGACTCAGCTTGACAGACGTCGCTTTGCCGGGCTTGAGATTGATGTGCGTAGCCGTAAAAGCAGTCGTGGAATCAAGTCTCCTTGTTCGACTGATACTCGTTTACCATGTGTGCTATGATGTTAATTGTGGACGTCTCGTCTCTTCGAAGATGATTGCAAGAATAGGACTGTGGTCAGACCAGATCAACTAGTTTCGATCACCTAGGCCAGCGAGCGGTCACGAGAACTGTCCTCGCTACTGCTTGTTGACTTGTGCGGACTCGTTCTTCGGTTACAAGACTGACAATATCACCAAGTGTTTTATGTCAGATCAATATCGCATCGTCAGCAAGTCAACGAGATTTAAAGTTCTGGACAATATTCGAAGCTTGCGATTGTTTCAGAAGCGGTGAGGCTTCATTGCTGCGGTCGCGTATCGGACCTTCCTCTTTGTGTCTCGATGTGAGATTATCGGCGAGTTTCTGGCTAGCGAGTGTACAGGGTGGTATACATTTAATGGGCAGGGCTGTAGTTGGATTTGTACCTGTATGCAGTGGTCATATTACAAGGCGATGGGAAATACTTGTAGTGTGGTTGGCTCAGTATGCATAAAGCCACAGCGGAGCGGGACCGAAGCCGGCGAATTTACGGCCACCGCCCCGAGGGAGCTCCACTAATGAAGGCCCCTTCCAGGGACTTTTCATCCCTCCTGGCGCCGCTACTGTTGGCGCTGACTCCGTACTCACGCATCCCCCAATTTCAATTTCCATTTCCTACGATTCACAAGTGGCGGGAGCATTCGATCTCTACGCCGTCCAGTCCTTGTGCTGCATCTTTCCTGCTACCACTGTCCCTGAAGCTTGCCTGTCTTTTACGTCCCGCGAAGCCACTGCACAACGCGCCACACAAACCATGTCGACGACAACAACCGTTACGGTCGAGGCGCCACAAACTGCGCCCATTTCCGCCGAGACCATCTTGCGCCTCTTCCCCGATATCGACACAACGAGCACCTCGGAGCTTGACGGGCACGATGAGGAGCAGATCCGCCTGATGGACGAGGTTTGCATCGTTCTTGACGAGAATGACCAGGCCATCGGCACCGCAAGCAAGAAGATTTGTGCGTCACTCCCCTCCTCTGCCGCGGTGCTGAATATCAACTGTGAACTTGCTAACAGCTCGAGCGCCCAAGGCCACCTCATGACCAACATCGACAAGGGCCTCCTTCACCGTGCCTTTTCCGTCTTCCTCTTCAACGACAAGAACGAGCTTCTCCTGCAACAGCGTGCCACGGAGAAGATTACCTTTCCTGATATGTGGACCAACACATGTTGCTCCCACCCGCTCATGATCCCAGGCGAGACGGGTTCCAACCTGGCAGAGTGCGTCGAAGGAGTTAAGAGAGCGGCTCAAAGAAAACTGGAGCACGAATTGGGCATCAAGAAGGAACAGGTGCCTTTCGAGGACTTCCACTTCCTCACTCGCATCCACTACAAGGCACCGAGCGATGGGAAATGGGGCGAGCATGAGAGTACGTCTACCCTGTTCTGCAGTTGAGCCCGTGTCAGGAAAGAATTGGCAGAAAAGGCTCGAGCATCTATTGATACTGACTCTGTCTCCTCAGTTGACTACATTCTCTTCATCAAGGCGAATGTCGACCTGAACATCAACGAGAACGAGGTCCAGGCTACACAATATGTCACGCCGGAATCGCTCAAGAAGCAATTCGAGGACCCGACGCTCAAATTCACGCCCTGGTTCAAGCTTATTTGCAACTCGATGCTATTTGATTGGTGGTCACACCTCGACTCGGGCCTCGAAGCTTACACCAACGAGGAGCAGATCCGACGCATGTGAAGACGGTGCGCGGCTGGTTCTGGGCCTCCTTTATCTCGGCTGTGGGAAAAACAAAAACAAAGACACGTTGCAGGCAACTGGAGGCACCCTTGGATTATTGACTTTATGCATAACAGAGTCCTATCTTCACACAGCAAAGGCTCTGCGCAAGATATCCCCTTCCTCTTCTCCGCTACTAATGAAGGACAATCGGGCATTATTTACTTATCGAGTTTAGCGCTAATAACACAATATCACAATTTACACAAACCGGCCAGGCATCAAGACGCACACTGTGGCTTGTGTATGTCCTCCACCTTGGCAGCTTGACCATCCCAAAAGGCACCTGGCTTATTGTCCTGGTCGTTTGGACCGTATGCTCGTCATTCCGGTTTCGCGCTCGGCGCCCGCACGCAACACACAGCACACTCTCGGCCACGGCCACGGGAACTATAAATGATGCTGAGTGGGGACAGAGCATTCAAGCTGGAGGCTGCTGAGCACGGGACCTGAGGTTGCACGCAATTGATTGGGCGTTCTCTGACACAGCCTAGCAAACTCTCGCTTGTATTTGCCTAACCTAGCAGTTGTACATTGCGCTTGCTGCAGATGCATGCGCATCGCAATTGTGGACTCAGACCTCAGAGTAATGCTGTCTCGATATCGTTGTTCTGGTCCGTCACAGCCTATCTCTGGTTGTTGATCTGACCAAGCCTATCTCCTTCACCGGGGTCCTCTCCACTGTCTTTCTTCACAAGTGGCTCCATAATACTTTCGTTTTATCTGTCCCGAGGTATGCAGATATGGCCGACTGCCGGTCAGACGTCCGGCAAATTTGGCTTTGGTTGGCTGGTTGTCACTGCACCAGAACGTCAAGATGATCTTCCAATCGACTCCCTATACCTAACTGTTACAGGCGAGGGCTTTCGCGCTGTCGTCTGGGCGCCTGCTAGCCCTAGCCCTGTTGACATGACAGGCTCCCCCTGGGCAGCGGGCTGATGAGCCCTCGCCCCCCGACCAAAGCGGTGCTCTTTGATACAACTAGTACTACTATTTAATCCTCCTCAGCACTCTTGCCTCCCTAGTGCTTCCCTGTCATCTCTTTCTCATCAAGGCCAGTTCTATACCAGTTCTCTTTGACCTCAGTATACACCTACACCCATTGTTATCAGCCTCAGTCAAACACCGAACTTCTGTCTTATACTCGTGCACCGGAGTCGTCTTATCAACGAACCCTTCTGCAGTACCATATCACTCCTGCTTGTCTTTCCATTGTCTCAGTCTCGATTCTCGTTTGCCTCTCCTCATCATCACTCCATTAGCCATTTTGTCACGGTTCTATACACATCTGCGGTTTTGCCGGTAACTTCGAGTTACTCCCTCCTCTTCCCTGCATCCCAGATACCCATTTGTGGATAGCTTCGCAAGCCCTACGCCTTGATGTCTGTTGACATTCGCAACTCCCTTTACTGCCTTGACCACCCCTCTCGCTTTATGCCCGTTTCGCGGACCCAGCTTTCAAAGGTCCATACAGGCGACAGTATAGCAAATAAACGCAGTAATTAAATTGGAACAGTGAGTTGAATCAGTATCCCTCTCCCCGCCTGACAGCATCACTCAAGGAACCATCTTCAATTAACATGGCCACCTTTTCACCTTGCACCTATGGAACAGACTGCCCAGCATGGCGAATGTAACTAGTTCCACCACCGTCAAATACGTCGAGTTGAAGCGCTCGCTCGTGCCCAAGAAGTGGGATGAGTCTGTCCGCGTCGTCAACATGTCCGAATACAAGGAGGTCGCGCTGTCGCTGTCGCACGCTTTTGCGGCCGACGACCTGTCCGAATATCTCATGGGCTCGGATGACATGGCCAGCCTTACGCCCGAGCAAAAGTGGCGCTTGCATGTCGACATGTTCAACTACATCGCCGCAGCCCATTGCCTCCAAGGCGAGTGCCACGTCATCGGCCCCGATTACGAGGGCGTGGCGCTCTGGATGCCGCCGGGCTGCAACGCTGACGACTGGTGGACCACGCTCAGAAGCGGCTTGTGGCGCCTGTACTTTCAGCTCTCACCCGAGGGCCGGTACCGCTACTATACAGAGCTCATACCGCTCCTGCACGACACCAAGCTTGAGGTCATGGGCGAGCGAGATAGCAACACTTACTATCTCGTCTACTTGGGGACTAAGCCCCACGCCCGTGGCCGCGGTTATGCTGGCAAGCTTCTCCGGACCATGATTGAACGAGTACGTGCTCATCGTTATCCGCCCTTCTCTTGTTTTTCCAAAAGCTAGTACTAATATATGCCTTAGGCTGATGCCGAGAATAGGCCCATCTACCTTGAGTCGAGTTCCTTGACGAACAACGTCTACTACGCCAAGTTTGGCTTTGTGGCGAAAAAGGAAGTCTTCCTCAAGCGTGGACCGGTTCCGGTGCTGCTCACAATCATGGTCCGTGATCCTCAGCCCGCCGCCTCCAAGACTGCTAGGAACACTGTCGCATCCCTCAACGGCCCCAAGTCCAAGGTTGTGGCCTCCGTCACTCCCATGAAGATGGGCTAAGCCAAGAGGAGACGAGCAAGAGGGTGAAACCAAACCTACCAAACCTCCCAAAAGATGGGAGGTGAAGAAAAAGCAGCTTGTTTGAGTGTAGCGAAGGCTGTTGTATCCTGAGTCTCATCATCCACTCCTGTGAGACTCAGGGTGCGGAGCGTCGTGTGTGCGTGTGTTGTTGTTGTTGTTGTTGTTGTTGTTGTTGTTGTTGTTGTTGTTGTTGTTCTTGTTGTCGAGGTGCGTCGTCGTTGTTGTTGCTGTTGCTGTTGAGGTTGCTGGATCACCGTCGGATCCTTGACAGTGAGTGCACGGTCTGAGCATTGTCGGCATAAGCACCACCATGCTCGGGCCTGCTGTAGCTCGTCTTGTTCCCTGATGCGTGCTTCTGTGTGACTTGAGTCGTCTGTGTGTTGTCTGTCCGTCTGTGTGCGTGTGCGTGTGTGTGCGTGTATGTGTGTCTTGCTTCTTGGTTCGTGAATTGCCACGAGTGCCGGAATTACCAACCAGAGCAAGACACTGCCGCCCCCATGACCCCATGAGCGAGATTGGTGCACCATTGTTTACTGCACTTTTTCTCTTGTTGTTCGAGAGGTTTCAACAACCATTCGGAACTTTAACCTGCCTTTCTCCCCAAACGGCCAATTTTGCTTTGGCATTTCCCACCCCTATTTGTCTCCTTGTTTTTCTTATTGCGCCATATCCGAATCGAATCAACCCCATCCCCTTTGACACTGATAACATGAAACAACACCTGATTTAGTTGGCCGCAAGTACTTGGATTTCCTTGGCATACTAAGAAGTCGCCATTTCCTTACATCACTGGTATCATCACTAGTATAAGCAAAAAATCAAATAAAAAAAGAAGAGGCATTAAACCTGCCTCATATAAAAAACAACGCCGCCCAGACCTATCGTGACATGGTAGCACTGATGATATGTGAGCTCCTAACTCTCCTCTCCTATAACATGTTATAACAATTTTGTACCAAAATCAAGTCCTTCCATCCCATCTAGTAGTCGAGTATTGCCCACGTCTCATCGTCCACGGTAGTGTATACCAGACCCTGAGCAAGCAGCTCGTCGGCCGCCCCTAGGATATCCCTTGTCGACAACCCGGTGCCGCTTGTAAGGAGGTTCAGATGCACACCCTCGTTGCTGCTCGATGTGTTGGACAGAAACTGGTACATTTTCCTCGCGCCTGGACTGCACGAGCCCAATTTGGCAGTTTCCTCGCTCTTGGCCCCTCCACCATACTGGTCAACAAACATACTGTCACCAGCACCCGCATTGCCATCCGTGTTGTAGTTGCCATTGGCAGCTCCCCCAGCGCCACCAATGGGTCCCTTTGTAAAGTACAGATGCACATACGTGGCCTCCATTTGGTGATAGTTGACCTCGTTGAAGTTGTCGACGCCGCGGATGAAGTGGGCGCCAATGTGACGCTTGTTGTTGAATGACTTGAGACGGCCCCAGACGCGCACGTACTGGTCCAGAGCGTACTTTGGCTCCGCCTCCTCGGGCCTGTCCGTGTCAACCCACTTCTTGACGTCGATGGTGCCGGTGCCATCATCGAGCCGATACGTGATGTTGGTCTGCTGCGGGGTCACGGCGCGCACTTGGCCGACAACTGTGACTTGCGTGATAGGGTGGCCGTCAATGAGGAACTCGGCGCCTGGGTAGGCTTCTTCGAGGTCGAGGAGCTGCTTGATGGTAACCGGACGGAGAGATTCGTCGGTGAAGCCCTGGAGAAGGTAGAGAACGGGTATTAGTTTTGTCTTGTTCTTGTTGGACAAGTGGGCGTTGCGTGAGAGCGGGAGAGATCAACCAAAAGAGAGTTGTGCTACATGACCTGAGTGACATACCTTTTGGCCTCCTTGACCCTGGCTGCCTGTTTGTGAGCCCCCGTAGAAGCCATTGCCCTCGTCGCCGCCTCCCGCGCCGTACGAAGGTTTGGAGTAGCCGCTGTATGAGGCTGTGGATATTGTCAGTCTATAATCATGACCACTATACGTGTAATAGGACAGCACACACTCATCACGATTGATTTAGGGATGAAGTTGGTCTGTGTGAAGGGTGGTGTTGTCGGTCTTTGGGTGTTGAGGAGAGAAGAGTCAACACGGTTTGGCGGCGGGGTGCCTAAAGACGCGTCTTGGAAATCTGGGTGACGCGCCTGGAGGAAAACCACTTTACAGCTGGGTGCTCTGGTGGCGGGGGCTCGGGCTGGGCTGGGCTGGGCTGCGGAAGGGCCTATCCTCTAAGCTGCCGCTGCCACTGCTGCCACTGTCGCAGCGGCGTCATTACGAATTGAACAGCAGTATGTACAGGGCGTCCAGGAAATAACACGTATCCAGGTGTTAGAACCGAACAATTCTTGCATCATCCTTGGACGTCAGCCAGTAAGTTGTGGTGCTATCTGTGCACTTGGTCTTCTTTAACCAAACTCAATGCGCAGCGTGCCGATGAGGTACATACTACCGTGCAGCTGTCAACATGTGAAAAGCATCGAGGAGCTTCGATGGCGGTCCATGATGCTTGTGGCAAACGCCAGAGGGCCACGGCGTCTGTAGTGGCTTAGGTACTTGGTAGTACCTCAGTACCTGTAGTCGCAAGCAAGTGCGCTGCAGCGCCGAAGTACAGCGACCCAGCAACCCTGGGCTTTATCCATTAGCCTCGGCTCGGATACAATGACTTGCAGCCATGACTTCGAACAAGCTTGGCTTATCATCAACGCCCTGCGTCTTCAATGTCCCTGTCGTCTGCCGATTTCATATACATTGCTCATGTCGATGCAAACCCCAAGTAACTCGATTCTCGACTCAATTCCTTCATCTCCGTACCATCGCCCTTGATCTCCGAGGGAGATTCAGCAGCTCGCCACGCCTTCACGATGCCGCGCTCGCACTCCGCAACGTTGCCTATCATTCCCCTCCCCCAGGGCATGGTTCTGCTCCCTGGCATCGTCAACCGCGTTACTGTCTCATCAGCCCGTCCCGACACAGCAGCACTCCTCTCTGCAGTCTACAGCCGTGCCGGCTCTCGAGGTGCAAAGGGCAGGGTAGAGAGCATCCCTATCGCATGCGTGCCTCAGTCCCGAGCCTCAACCTCGCCTGTGGGCCCCAACGGCCAACTGCTCATGGAAAATGAGAATCAGGATAACACTCAGAGCGTCATGAACGGCAATGATGTTGCTCGCGTGGGCAAAACAGACCTGTTTAGCTGCGGCGTAGCTGCCAATATCACTGGTGTTGAGGGCCGTGGCACGGGCGAGTTCTCATTGCTCGTCAAGGGCGCTGCCAGAGTTAAGGTGGAGAAGGTCTACCAGACGCAGCCTTATTTTGAAGGCAAAGTTACTTATCATCAGGATGAAGGTAAGATAACCGTCTTCTGGTGTCGAGGCATGTGTAGTCGAGGAGAGTGTGATCAGAGCATGAGCGTAGAGTCGGACATGGAATGGTGGTTGCTGCATTGTTTTTGAGACGGCCACAGGCTGTCTTTACGCATCAGACTTGTACTCCTCGCATTCTATGTCGCCAAGAGTGCTGCACTGCCTGTCTCATCATCTAGTCACTGTAATTTCTTGTTTCGGGGAAAGTGGTTTTTATATATTTGGACTGTGTGCTGACAAGGCGAAATTAGTCCTCTCCGATGACTCGGCACAAGAGCTGTTCTCAACTATGAGGCTACTGTCCCGAGAACTGGTCGCTATACTGCGTGTTGCTGCGCTCTTACCGCGGCCGACCGGGTCGCCCTCCTTATCGCCCATCCTTGGGAGAAGACTTGATTGGTTCATCCAACAGAAGTCACTAGCAGACGCCGGGTTTCTCGCTGACTTCATGGCCAACGTGTGCGAGACCGAGTTTCCAGAGAAGCTGAAAGTATTGACTCTATTTGATGTCAAGGAAAGAATGCGCTTTGTCGTCGAGCTTCTCGATCGGCAAGTTACAAGCATCAAGCGCAACGTTAAGATTTCCAGCATCACCACATCAACCATACCGATCATCATTGACACCGAAGACAAGGAAAATGGACAAGACCGAACCCAGAGAAAGCCGCGCGCACCAGTACGCACTCCCGGGAACGGCTTTGCGGTCCCGTTTTCAGCTCAGAGAAGTCGAGGTCAGTCTGGCGGTGGCGATGATGACGACAACGAACCAAATGAGATTGAGGAATTGCACAAGAAGCTCGAAGTCGCCAAATTGCCACCAGAGGCTGCCAAGGTCGCCGAGAAGGAGATCAAACGGCTCAAGAAGATGAACCCGGCCCAAGCAGATTATGCAGTCACGAGAACTTACTTGGAGACGCTTGCCGAAATACCTTGGAGTATCATGACTGAAGACCGCTTGGGACCGCACACTTTGGCATCAGCACGCAAGCAGCTGGACGACGATCACTACGGCCTAGAGAAAGTAAAGAAACGACTTCTGGAGTATTTGGCGGTGTTGCGACTCAAGCAATCCATCAACGAAGGGATTGATGCCAAGCTGAAGCAGGCGGAAGAGGAAGTTTCCAACCTCCAATCGAACAAAAACGACTCGGAAGTCGCGCCTTCTGCTCAGGTGGACGAACAGACCCACGCAGGCATCGCCAAGATTGAGGTACTTAAGGGCAAACGCATGATCGACAAATCGCCCATTCTGCTGCTCATAGGGCCTCCTGGTGTCGGTAAGACCAGTATAGCTCGTTCTTTGGCACAGGCACTAGGCAGGAAGTTCCACAGAATTTCCCTTGGAGGTGTCAGAGATGAGGCAGAGATTCGCGGGCACCGCAGAACATATGTTGCCGCCATGCCTGGCTTGATTGTTCAAGGTTTACGAAAGGTCGGTGTCGCAAATCCCGTCTTTCTACTGGATGAAATCGACAAGCTAGGCCATGCGAATTTCCAAGGCGACCCCTCAGCAGCCATGTTGGAAGTCTTGGACCCCGAACAGAATCACACTTTCACAGATCATTACATCAACACACCGTTGGATTTGAGCAAGGTTCTCTTCATTGCAACAGCAAATAGCTTAGACACAATCCCGACTCCATTACTGGATCGCATGGAGATGATCTACCTGCCTGGCTATACAACCGTGGAAAAACGGCATATTGCAACCGAGCACCTCATTCCCAAACAAATTGGTCTCAATGGACTGGAAGAGGAGCAGGTTAAGTTCAATGAGGAAGTTGTGGCCAAGATCATTGACGCTTATACTCGCGAAGCAGGCGTCCGCAATCTCGAGCGTGAAATTGGCTCGTGCTGTCGTGCCAAAGCTGTTGAGTATGCCGATGCCAAGGACAATGGGCGCCTCGAGACTTACAAGCCGCAACTCACCCTTGAAGATGTCGAGAATATCCTGGGAATTGAAAAATTCGAAGAAGAGATTGCTGAAAAGACTAGTCGCCCTGGCATCGTCACTGGCCTGGTGGCTTATAGCTCAGGCGGCAACGGCAGCATCCTCTTCATTGAAGTACAGGATTTTCCTGGCTCTGGATCTGTTCAGCTAACTGGCAATCTTCAGAATGTGTTGAAGGAAAGCGTCGAGGTAGCCCTAACTGTGAGTCTCACGCTCAATAGAGTTTTGAGAGTTCTGCACTACCTTGAGAGACGGTTCAGGCTAACACTTCCATAGTGGGTTAAAGCACATGCTTTTGAACTGGGTCTAGTCTCAGAACCTTCGCACAACATCATGAAGGACCGTTCTCTTCATGTCCATTGTCCTAGTGGAGCGATCCCCAAGGACGGCCCCAGCTCAGGAATAGCTCAAACGATCGCCTTGATCTCGCTCTTCTCAGGCAGGGCGGTTCCACCGACCATTGCGATGACAGTGAGTGCTGCACCTTGAGAGTCATTGACGTTATCGTCAGAAACCCAGACTGACTCCTTTCTTTCTTTCAGGGTGAAATTTCGCTTCGCGGCAAGGTTCTGCCGGTGGGTGGCATCAAAGAGAAATTAATTGGGGCTCTGAGGGCTGGCGTGCAGACCGTGATGCTGCCATCATCGAATCGTAAGGATGTCAAAGATTTGCCACAGGAAGTCAAGGACGGTCTAGAGGTGGTTCATGTCAGGTAAGCCTCACTTCCGGCCACCGAAATTCTCCGACTCGTCCAATGCTCCGATCTTCAGCGCCTTACTGACGTTACATATAGCCATATCTGGGAAGCTGTCCGTTATGTATGGCCCGATGTCCACTGGCCAAGTGACCACGAGCTGCCAGGCTTGCACACGCGCCTTTGAGCACATCACTTGTCTTGGGTCAATTGCAAGTGGACACGCCACGAAAAATTGTGTCCACCTGGCCAACAACGCGAAGCGCATTGTATTTGTTTTCCTTGGCCTCTGGGCTTGATCACGCTTCACTGGTCCCCGGTAATTCGTTGTTGCCATATCACCATGATTCAGACGACTTCAAAAAGCCCATCTCAAAAAGCCTCTATTACTGCCGTATCTGGCAAAGAAGTGGGCGACAAGACAGCGGTGCTATTACCTCACTGGTTTCGGACGCGGTACGAATAAGAAGAGTTTCGTCCAAAAGTACGGACGAGATCTCTACATGCTAGGACGACCGGAGCTTTTACTGGGGTGCATGTTGCTCGTTGTGGAATATGAGACAATGACAAATACTGTGCCATCTTTGGAAAGCCCCTTTATGGGAAGTGTTTATGATGTATGAAGTAAGCAAGTCACTCACTGTTTAGTTGTTGACTACAAGGATATGAACAAACGAGTGTTGTCAAAATTGAAATCCATCATTCTGGCTAATAAATTCAGAGCTTATCCCCAAACCTGCTCCTATACCGGCTCTCCTTTGCATCCTACACATGTCAACACAATGAATTGTCCATTGGAATTCATCATCTGGCCTCCCACATAGCTGCTTACATACTGCGACAGACTGTCGAGCCGCAGTTTATTATCATTGATTACTCTCATAATTAACCACAGAGATGCAGAAGAAATATGAATACCATGGCCTGAATATTAAATTCACTGTTTCCCATTCGACTGATCTTTTACCTCCTTTCATGCTTCGTCGGATTTGCTTCGTATCGTCTGATAACTGCCGTGATCATAATACCGGTGTCTGCTGAAACCTCGATTCTGACATGACATTTGCTGCTGGCTGGCTGGCTGTACTGTACTGTACAAAACGAGGCTGGCTGGTTGTAGATGCTGTATTTCTGTCTGTCATGTGTGATTTCGTCCGACGGTGAGCCAGATGTTTGTGTCTGTAGTACGTATAGACTTACTGAGTGAATTGCTGGGTATTGTTGTTGTCACTTTTTAGTTCCAAGAGTGATATTGGTAGTTTGTTTATGCTCTTAAAAGAGTCTTCTTTGGTTGTGACAAGTATACGATTTTACAAGAACATCTCAGCGCGTTAAGGAGATAAAAATCATGTCTGAACTGCATCTCGTGTTCCTGTTGTTAGTATCAAGTTTTTGTTGTTCATTGAGCTCGAAACAAATTGAAGGTCTTTCATGTAGCAATTAAGGACTCATCAGATATTAAAGACATCAACAAATACATGATAGACTATAGCGACGCCGTATGATTCTGTGTCGTCCCTTGGCTCTCTCTTCAACATGATTATACAGCGACTGCAAGCTATGTAGGTATCATTTTACGAATACTCAAGCCCGCCCACACCCATTCACACATCCACATTCACCGTTAGCGTTTTCCTTCAACCATTTCCTCCTTTTCTGCTACACAATTAGTAACACAACTCTGGGTACCCAGTTGATCGTGCTTGCATCAGTGGATATGGCAGCATATATACAATTTCATGGAATGATACTCATACACACACACACACACATATATATATATATATATATATATATATATATATATACCGCATGTATGTGCGAGTTACGAATACACGAGACGTCGCAGGATGGGGATAAGTACGTCTCTTTCGGTACCCTCCTTTTTCTGCTGCACCTCCGGATATGTCAACTTGCTCCACCTTGTCTTTTTCTGGTTTCGCGTTCTGCGGTTGACGATCATTGGTTTATTCATTCAACTCAGTCAGTAATAAGAACTTACTGACGGACAACGTGTTTCCCAGTCTCTTTTCAAGTTTGAAATTTGATCAGCAGACAGCACCCCCGGATGATATTGAATCCCTTGATACATTTCAAAACGAGTACTATGCAGCAGAAGACTACCCAAACTTTTTGAGTTTCTAAAACACAAAGAGAAACCTGACAGAAAACGGAACCGCAGTTCAGAAAGACATAACCGAAAACGGTCCCTAAACAAAGGAGATGTCCGTGGCATTATTTTGTTGCATCTGATGTTCTTATGTGAAAACATACTGAGCTCAAGCATTGTTATTCTTATTGTTATTGATGGATATGACCAGATGAGCTGCATATATAGTGAAAGATAGTATATATCAAATACGTAGTGTGTCATGTTCCCTGCTCGTCTCATCTTTTCTGGACAATATCTCTGCTTTCATCCAAAGTGGCTGTCACGGAAGCCCTCAAAATGTGGAAGAGGGTTACTTGGCCGGCTGAGAGATGCCGTGTATAGATATTCTTACACGTTGTGGACTGTGATTTGGCCAGCGCCTACCGATAACGTTGTGTATAATGAATGCTTACTTGGATTACAATCATAGAGACTAGTGAATATAAGACCGCCAGAACAATAAATTCAGCACGTACTATATACCATAGCTGGTTAAAAAATCCACACCAAGACTCAATGCTCTGATTTCTGGCCGTTCTCGACCATTCGAGCACACATCTCGATATTCCCATCGTCAATCATGATGCTTCAAGCACCGTGCGTTGTCTTCTCAGCTATGTATATGTACAATATAATCGAGTAGCGAATGAGGATTTTCGTTCTGTACCGAATCCCCCCCCTTTTTTTTTCTTCTTCTTCCTTCTTCCTTTTTCCTCCCCTTCAAAAACACATGCTAGGACGGCGAAAAGAGACAGCCCGCCAGGCCTCTTTACAACAAGCTCCTTTCAGAAGGTGAACCCAGAGAATGCCTATAAAGGAGCACGGTCGTCAGAGATTCACAACTTTTCAAGCCACATTAGTTGAATGCCCTGTTGGACTTGCTTTCCTTGGTTCACGGACAATGGATTCATTAGTGAGCTGCGGCCAAGCTGGGGGCGAGGGCTGGCTGTTGACGCGTGGGACAAGCAGACCAAGAGTCAGCCTGCTGACTTTCGACGACGCCGGTGGTATAATTGTTTGCTATTATTTTCGTTATCTGTCCTCGGGACTCATCACGTGTTCCAGGGTTGAGAAAGCATTGAGGGTATTCTTGAAACCGCCGTCAAGCACACCCGGATGTACATACTTAGTTTCCCTGCAAAGTTTCAAAGTTAGAAGAACTTCAAGTTTAGATTTAGTATATCATGCAGCGGGATGTGTGTAGTTGGCAGCAAGTTTCATCTGGGGGACTTGACGAGTGGATCTTGAACATGACAGCACCCAGGCAATAATGACTACATCGATTGTCATGGCCGTCAAGATAGTCATGACAATCATGTTGGCGATGTGCGCCTACATTGGACCAACTTGACATCGACTTCGAGTGTGACCTGCAAGGCCCTGCCACTTGCTCTAGCCACATTTTCGGTTAGTAGCTACCGAATCCCCCCAGCCGGGGCGGGCCGTTGAAAAAGTACTCGGCTATCTGAGCGCGCGCACTCGGAAAAGCAGAGAGGCTCAGGGTAAGTAAGGTGGCACAGCAAGAAGTACAGTACTGTACGCAGCGAATAGCAGCATCGCCTTGCTGAATCCTGATCTTCCCCTGTCAAGCTTGGCCCGAGGCCAGGAATCACAACCATGTCTAGGGACGACAAGGACAAGGACCGGATGTGTTGAACCTCGGTTCTGAACCTTTTAATCGTTAGGCCGGGCCTCGCTCTCGGGTACTGTTGCAGATTGGGGCCTTCTTTTTTTATGGGGAGCGCCTTTGGCGGCGGCCCACTTTCTGGGTCAGATAGTGACGGTTTCGTCTGATGCTCTTGTCGCTCTCACGATACCGCGGCCCTGAATTCTTGTTGCTTCATCGTTCCGGGTGCGCCGTGTTATCGTTACTCTAGGAAGCTTGGTCAGCTCAATCTTGGGGCCGTGGCTGGAAAGCCCAGACACAAATGCTGGATCAACAACCTACTTCTCTAGAACAAGCGCAAAATGGTGGGTCTGCAAAGCTGGACCCGTCTGATGCAATGAGGGCCATGACCTGCAAAGGAACAACATAACGACTAGACCAAGGAAATGCTAACAGTGTCCTGACAAAGGCACTAGGGTCAAACGTAGTGCGGCGCAAGACAAACACTTTGCGTTGGGCATGGCTAGTCTCTGACTTGCTCCGAGGAGAATTGCGAGTGGGCGCGCTCTGCTGGGTACCCACGCCATTCCATCGGGGTTTTCGCAAGTTTAACCATTTCGATCCACCACGAGGCGGGACAACGATGCAAGGGGTACCCAGATAGTGCCGCGCCGCTAGAAGTGTTAGAACGCAAAGCAACCTTAGAGAAAGTAGGGGTCAGTAACAGAAGCAGTGTCAAGAAATCGCAATACAGATCAAGGCAGACAGAAGAGTCAATAAGAAAGAGCTCATCCATCCTCTGCAACAAGTTGCCTGGTGGCACTGCAGCCAGACGATCTCGAGTTGTCACTCCCAAAGATCGTGGACCGAGACGCCGGAGACTATGTATCAAAGCTGCGGGGAGCTGCAGGGTTCTGGTCGAGCAATTTTCCGCAATATTACCGGGGAGGCTATAGTGACTTGTGGCCGCCCAAGCCGCCGCACCGTGCAAGCCGGCCCCATCGGTCAGCCTACTATACGCATCGTCATAACTTGTGATTGTGGCGGTTGATGTCCAGAAAGGACTTTAGGTCGAGCCCAGGGAAGAAAAGAACAACCAAGAGACAGGGCATCCCGCAAAATCATCTTGGAAAGCAAAAGACGACTGCGTGTGCGTGGCAGACGAGTTCATCCCATGTTGCCCAGCCTGTCAAGGTCATTCCTTCGCCACTCACAAGCTCACCAGACTTGGCCCCGCCACCTTGGAGTGCCTCATGAACAACTTGGAAGACTGCGTTGTAGCGCTTGATTAGTCAAGCCGCAATTCAAGCAGACGCTGTGAGACTCAGGATCTAGGATCTGGGTTCTTTGCTCGATTCTGCTCAACCCCTGACCCTATTTCGCACCTGGTTTATTAATGCTTACTCGCTGGTTGTCGATGTTGCTGCATTATCATCATCACCACCACCACCGATACATAGTATTGTGTTTTGTAATTGCTTCGGGACACTGCAGAGTGTGTCCATCGTCTGAACTTGAGGTGCATACTTCCCAGCCGAGAACAAGCGAGCGCGATGGCCCTGACAGCAAGCAAGGATGGGGGAAAATTAAAGGGGTCCTGATCTGCTGCTGGCCCGCGCGTCAGCCGCTCGACGTGTGTAGCTTCGGCTTGATGAGGCGGCGTGCTTGACAAATTTCCGTGGACGATTAGTGCATATACATCTGTGTGTGCACGCTCACCTACATGCATGCATGATGGTAATCATTGTACTTGTACCGTCGGCGGGCTGGATTTCCATCGCTGGGAAATCGCTTCCATTCTGCCGATGCGCCATCCTCATACGCAGCATTATCGTCAAATTCAGAACCAATCCGTGGCTCAGATGCACCACCTAAGCGGCCCAAGCGAACCGCAAAAAGTACCACATCCATCTTGGCTGTCATCAACAGATTGCAGGGTCCCATGCAAAAGGCTGCACGTCGGTTTATACACGTCGTATGCACAAGAGCGCTCAGCTGACATTTTGGTAGTGTCGGAGTCCCAAGGCGAAGGATGAATGGTCCGGGAAAATGCTATCGTCTGATGTTGTGAGTCGACTAAAAAACTCCGGGGCCGCCCCCGCCCACCAGCGAGCCTCCATCACCCACTCCACGCGGGGATGGGGTCGCGTCAGCGGTGATCCCGATGTGGGTGGGCCTGAGAGGTTACAGGCAAGGCTGCTGAAACCCCCATCTCAACGAAGGATGATTGTAGACGGTGACGGTCTTAATAGTAGGCCGAATTGCTGACTTGTTTCACGGCTACAATCGAATTGGGAGCTGGCTGCGTAGCGACCACGTCGTGAATCGCCAGCTGCAAACGCCAGGAGATAGCGACGCGAATCCATCTTGCAAGGATGCGTTATCGACGAGCCGCGACCTCAATGTGAATTCTTACGGTACTCTTGGTGGATTGCTTTGCTGCTCAGTGAAATCCTGTGCGTAATGCAGACAGTCATCCATCGGCGACGCACGCAGCCAGCACTGCTGAAGAACAGAACAGGAGTGCTATCATGCATACGGCTCCGCCAACCACGTAGCAGCAAGTTCATAGGGCTGGTAAGGTTGCAGGCAGCGCGGGGTCGAGCAATACTCAAAGATGGAGAAGCGACACCGCCGCCAGTCGCACCAGTGACGAGCCAAGCTGACACCACAGATTCAATGCAGCTGAGATTGCTGAACGTGACGAGGCGATTCGCGTTGCAGGAATTTGCTAGTTGGGGACACGAGTACTTGGAATTTATGCCAAATGTCAGAATCACGTCCCAGACCGCTGAGTTGATACGCGAGCGTTAGCCAGTCGCTGGCAGGGGATGCAGCAAAAGCATCATCAGCGGCTTGTCGATGAAGAAGATGATCCACGATAGTTTAGCGTTGCTTGATATGTGCTGTGCTTCCAGGTTGCTATGTGGGAACCGCCCGTGGACTATGTGAGAGGTACTTGCCCAGACTGCCAGGGTAGCTGCACTCCGCTCCTTCCCTGCACTCCGCGACCCGCAGGTACAGAGAACACTCGGTATCTACGTACTTGCAGCGACTGTACAGACAAGGTACCTGTGGCTTCCTACGGAAGAATTCACACCAACAAGGGTACGCTGATGTCAGCGCTGGGAACACCCCAAGTCGCTTCCAACGGCTGAGATAGGAAGCGACTCGACCTTGACGCCCCAGCAAGTATTTTCCTTGCAAGCATACGACTAGGGTTGCCGCACACCCGACACCCTCCCCCCAGCTGTCTTCAGCCAGCCCGGGTGAGAATTTTGTTGAACTGGCAGCCTCTGGCAACCTTGGAAGTACAGTGCTGCCAGGAAGATGCACGATCGCACTTCAACGACCGCGATCTGGACCGCACGACAACTGCCAAGGCAGGCAAGGTAGGGTGCAGGATCGTCATGGCAATCATGGTGGCTCCTGGAAGCCGGAGCATACCATTCGTTCGGTGCGTGCAGAAGAGGGAGAAAAACGAGAAGCAAGGCAAGTCAACCTTTTTACTAACAAGACGCCAGCACAAGGTGGCACGAGTGTGGCTGTCTTATCTCCTTGTGCGCCCGCGGCACCCGGTGTCGGACTGCCTTTGACGCCATCAGCCACCTCATCTTGCGTGCGTCTGCCGCTGTCATCATTCATGCGATGAGAATGCTCCGAGAAAGAACAATATTATACAGTACACCCGCATATCAAACAAATCCGCTGTTCATGCAAAGCCGTTCTCTTCACTCGTGCAACATCTTGCAGGTCTGGGAGTCAAACTCGCAATGGCCGTGTCTCGGAACTGGCTGGCGCCTATTCCCTCACCACTCGCTTCCAGCCCTCTTGTTCTTGTGGTGCTGCCCGGCTGCTGTGCTGCTTGCTGTCTGTGTCTGTGTCTGCGTCTGACGTGCCTCGGCATTGGTATCTGCAGGTAGTTATGGACCTGGGACCTGGCAACTGGACGCTCTTGTATGGAGCATTCGGGAGACCTGGCCGGGGCGATGGGGCACCAATACGAGTGCTGCGTATCGACAAGCCGTGCCGGGCAGAACAAATCAGTGGGGTTTTGGAATGTTCTGTGGGGCGGCGAGATGTCAGGATCTTAGGACGCCAAGTCATTTGCTTCAGGTGGCCTTTGAGAGAAAAACTAGTGGGCCACCCCCATGCTATCACAATCTCCGAAATCTCCTGATGAATTGGCGAGGCCAGCCGAGACAGAGCACATGGGGCCAGGAGCATTTGAACGATCGCCATGACTGCGACATGGTCAGTGGCATAGTATCTGTTCCGTTGATCCACGCAAACAGCCGCTTGTCGCTGTTTTCTTCCCTTCTTTTCTGCCGTGGTCGTAGGGATGTCACGGGTCAAATTTCCGTGGCCTCTTCCGCAGTGGAGAACGAGGAGAAGCATCTTCTTCTGGTGGGGTGCAATGGTCTGGCCTGCCAACGGTGGATGAGAGGAAAGAGCCTTGCACTTGCAAGCCTTGCTATTGCGGCTCATCTCATCATCAATATACCCTATATTGACCTTACAATCATAATATCAATCACCACCACTACGACCAACATCGTCTCGGCCGAACCCCGGTCATGTGGCCCCGGCCCCTCTACAACCCAGGACCAGAATCTGGCCCGGGGAAATGATGTCGGATCAGGCCTAGGCTTTACGGTGAGCGGTACATCTTGGGACAGGTAGCTGGACGGTGGATCCTCTGGATCCTCGAGTGCTCCTCGACGCCGGCTGGACAGAGAAGGGTCCTGCGACATGCATGCTGTGCGGATCTTCCGCAGCTCATCGTGATCAGCCAGTCTTTCCATAGTATGGTGCCATGAGATGCATAGTAGCCATTGCCGAAAGTCCTACGACAAGGACGGGGTGTGCAAGAGGCGGTGAAACCTAGGATGCTCCCCCAGATGAGCCAGACGAAGGATCTTTTCACTCGCCTGAAACAAATACGAAAATGCAGCGGACCGTTGTGATGAAGGATGCTAATGAGCCTATGACTTGTTGTTATTGATCAACTCTCTGCTGTCATGTGCACGGAATCGGAGGTGGAGAGGATACTGTTTGTCTTGTTTCTTCTTTTTCCCCTCCCTTTTCTTTTTTCCTCCCCTTGACTGGCGGTAACTGACACGAACAATATCTCGCTTGCTCGCATTGCCTGGGGCTGCTGCAGGACTTCAGTGATCTCAATCTAGTAGGACACTTGCTAGTTGCGTTTGAGATGGAGTGTTGACACTCCAATTTAGAAAGAGAGGTCCGTAGAGTGTCTCATTGCGCATGGAGGTTTCTTAACCGAGAAGGGTTGCGCACTCGACCGACCCGGGGCCAAGCAAGCTACGACGGGAAGGCAAACAGCCAGGCAAAATGGTATTGAACAAACCTACCTGCACAGGCGCTTGTGCCCTGAGAGTACCTTGAATGGGATCCAAGTAAACCAGTTTCTAGTACAAAACAGAAATGACATTGGATATCACGATAAGCGCGCCGAAACCCAGGCCAAATCTTGTTGCAAAAAGAAACCCAAAAAAACGGCAGAAGTTATGCTACATTCAGAAAACAGCGCAGCAAGTGGATTACAAAAAATTGAAATTGGAGTCAGTTGCAAGCGACCGTAGGTTCTATGTAGGTAAATGTGATCGACGTCGCAGACAAATAAGCTTCGAGGCGATGCTTTGGTAATCATTGAATCTGGCCCGTTGATGATGAGCAGCCGCACGTGCACTTTTTGAGCTCCCTGGTGAGCGAGGAAGAGGAACTCGGTAAGTACCTGAGCCAGTAGGTACTATGACTCCAAGGAACAATTTGTGAAGGATGAGATCGAGTTGGGACGAAAATTCGACGGGGCACACCTCAACCGAGAGCGTGGGTGGGTGGTATCTAGTCTCGTCCCTCCCTGCCGTTCGAATGGTGAGTACTTGGAGGTACATGCACTGTTGCCCCTCTTGGTGGGGACCAGGGGTAGAGGAAGCTAGCCGACAGGGGGCCGCATCAGGGTGGCACAGCAGTCCGTCAAGTACGTACCAAGATGCTGCCGTATCGAAGCTGGGTACTTGGCTATATGGGAACTTGAGTAGATGGGAAGTTGGGTAGAAGGGAACTTGGACATATGGAAATATGTATCGTGCAGCGCATCCTACCACCTAAGCTGTAGCGGGAAGGGAACCTTGAAAGGGGGCAGCGGCGTTCGACCACATGGTTTGAGCCGCATCACAATGTGCAAGGGCATACGCTAGCCTGTCTTATGCGTCGTCGCAGCAATTTGCATGTGGATGTGTGTTGCAACGCCCAAGGGGACCCAAGTGTGCTGTGGCTTACTTCGTCCTCAGCGACCCCAAGTTGCGGTCGCTATTGCTGTGGAGTTGCTCTTTGTTGGAGTGTTCGACTTGCTTGTTCTTTTCTACTGCTTCCTCAGAAAGCATCGTCTCCTGGTCTAGCCACGTCCACGGCTTTTTGTCCTGCCTTCATCTCCAATCCGAAGCATTGTGAGCCTTGGCAAAACGAACCTATTGCCCCTCTACACTCGTACGTGCCCAGGCCTTGCATTCAGTAGTTTTCAGAGTAAGCGGATTTCAAGAACGGACATCTCGATATCGGACGCATCGTGAATCGAGACGCTGATGGCATGTGTGAGGGTTGCCACATGGAATCATGGCGATGTGAATGCCGATCGGTGTACACTCTTGTCGGTCACGGACGGAGTCTGTGGTTGACATTTTGCAGAAACAGTACAATTGAACACAATGTAGGAGCTGGATGCTGGCCATCCATTGTGAGTAAGAAGATATCGCAGCTTTCCCCGTCCTACGTGATCGACGGGCGCACAAGAACAGGGGTACCGAATCCAGATAAGCAAGACGTTTTGCAAGTTTAATGACAAGGGGTCTGATGTGCCACCGCCGAGAACCATTCTCGGCAGCCTTGGTTGCACTGCATATCCGATGCTACCTGGTACGTACCTCAGCATGTAGAATGCTTTTGGTACCGACGGCCGCGACGGGAGACAAGTGTGTGAAGTGCACGTCATGAAAAGGATCATCCGGATGACCGCATGGGCAGAGCCTGTTCTTCTGTCTTGCTCTTCTTCTCAAGTCCTTACGTCCTGCACTCCGTACCTGCGTTTGACCGGGTAGTGTGCCATCCTTAGCGGAAATACAGGCCCTTTTGCACAAACCTGTGTGCAGCTGCATGCCCTCTCACCCTAGTATTACATACAAAGACTCGAGGTCCAGATGTGGCTTGCCTGCATCTGCACGTTTGTAACTTCAGACAACGCAGCATGAGCGCTAACAGTTATGGTGACGGATCCAGCCCCAGACCAGCCAGCCACCCACCACGCGTAAGTATCAAAACACGTAACTGCAAAAGAGGCGCATTTATGCGTAAACCAAACCGTATATGGGTCCTGTATCGTTATTTGGGGGGGGGGGGTTATCTCTTTTGGGCAATGTATTGTACTTTGTCTGGCGCTAGATGGCTCAATTCCCCGGCTCAAGTGTATCATGTAAACTGCATATACCGTGCTTGCTGGCCTAATTCGGATCTGGGCACCCAAAGAAATTCTCTGGCAGGTTTCATGCAGTCGAGTCGTCCTATGGAAGATATACTATAGCTTCAAGGCCCGACGAGTATCCGCCACGGCCCGGAGGGCATCCAATGTTCTGCTCCAATGTCTCTTTTTGTGCCTCCTCCTACTTTGATCTACATATAGACAGTCTCGTGGTTCGAAGGCTTGTTTGTTGTGCCCCTTCGTTGAAAATCATACTTCCTTTGTATTTCGGAATAAATGACATATCGTGCATTGGGATTGTCGATTTCGGAATATACAGGACTGTGTTTGCGTGTACATCTTGACACAGTGATCTTGCTCAACATGGACGAGCATGTCTTGCTAGGGTGCCAGAACTGTACATTGGTACTCTTGTCCAGGCCAAGAGCCTACGCTAGCAAGACTCAGATATCTGACATGGGATACTGGCACCCCTGTCCTCTGTTTTTCGCGCCTTCCTTGCTTTGCGCCAGGGTGCGTAACTGGCTCTGCCTGGGTAAGAAAGTTCAACGTTCACTGAAACTACGTTTTCGTACCAACCACAAAGCATGCTGCACAATGGCTTGCAGTGCAAACCCGCACACAAGACAGTCCTCATCTTACTGTAATGATTGCACCCTGGCCTCAAATTTCTCTCTTTGCGGACCAGAGCACACCTTGTCTCAAGCCCCTCCCGCATGGTCATATCGCGCGTCTTGCATTGCATGTACCCAGCCGTTAAAGGTTCTCCAGCTCTTGACGAGAACAGACACCAGAAAACGAGAGACGAGCTCAGAAACGAAGACAGTTTGAAGAGAATGACTCCCCAAATGGAGAGCTGTGAGTGGTACTTGGCTTGAGCAACTTTGTATTTCATTTCCCAACCATATGGATGTGCCGTACCAGGTTTCCACATTCTGGTTTATGCATGATTTCTGCAGCAACAAAGTCACGCGTGTAGCTTTTCCTCGACCTCCAGCTCGGAAGGAGCCGTGCAAATTGCTGCTTCCAGCCCAAAGGTGCGTTTATTTCCCAAGGTTAAATTTGCTCTTGTCCAGCTCTTGCGCTTTGCAATCTCTCCTTTCACTTTCCCATTACCGCCACTAGCTTATGCCTCTTGACAGGGCTGCCACGAGCCACGGTAAGCCAAAGCTGCACCAGCGGCTGCGGCTGCGACAAGAAGGTTGGCGCTGTTTTACAAGACTACTCACTCACACATTGCAGTTGACACCGTTGCGCCCGACTTCACTCCAGACAGCGTGCAGAGTGGAGCCATATCATGCGCTAGTTTGGGGGTCCAAAAACGTCCAAAGCAGCCAGGATGGCCATGTCTGTTTTGTCCTTGCTGTCCGTTTCTTGATGCTGGAGGTTTCTTGGCGGTTGCCATCTAGAGTCGAGGCTTGCGAAAGTGCCAACCCAGCGTCATGGGACGTCACCCTGTCTAGGCCCCGTTTGGGCGCTCATACCCTAGACCCTGAACGGCACCCCATTAGTAGGTGCCAGGCAAGGTCAGACAGGTCAGACTAACAGTAGTCACACTGCCACGCTACTGCCAACGACGACCCCAGCGCCAGCGCGCTATTTGCTCGCTAGCAAAGCTACTTTTGTCCCTTCCCAAGGCTGGCGGCCGTTTTGTGGTTTGACTACTTGCCCAGCTGGCCCAACTTGTTCAGGTCTAAATTGACATTCCCTAATTTCCAATGACTAAGCTGCAGTCTCATCTTGTCTCGTGCCGTCTCGAGAAGTCGCTTATTGTCCCTTTTCCCCCTCCCCTTTCTCTTTCAATACTGCTCACCTGGGCTGGGCTATCTTATCATTCATCATTGGGCAACTGGCTACATGGGCCTTGCCAAATCCATGGGCAAGGAGCTGCCCATTTGACACAGCTGCACAGTGAGTACGTATTTATCGGACTTTTGCGTGTTGCAGGCTTGACTGGAGTCGGCCCCATAACATGGACACGACCGAAACAGGCAATCGTCCGTTGGTGAGGCTACCTGTCCTTGGCTGTAAGGCGATGCTACCGGATGAAGAATATAAGTACATTACTTTACAGTGGATTTCCACCATTGTCACGAAAATCTGGCGCAGGTGCAACAAGAACAAGGAGAAGAACAAGCGGCCAGGAGACGGCAGACTGGCTCGGCAGGCCCACCTCCATCCACTACTTCACTAAACTAGCCGCCCTTTCTGAACCGTGGGTTTGTGAGGTGGACTCGGTGGACTCGGCCAACTCCATGCAACGTCGACTTTCATCTTTCATGACTTACAAGGTGCAATGTCCGCTGTTGGGTGGGGTGTGATGGGGGGAGGATGCTTTCTCGTCTCGAGATGCTATGTTGTGCTGTGCTGTATTGTGCTGTGCTGTGCTGTGTTGTGTTGTGTTGTGCTGTGCTCCGCTGTGCTGTGCTTATGTTGTGCTGTACCAAGTACATGTGCTGTATTGTGCTTTGCTGAGTTGTTTCCAGGTACACGGACTGGAAACTCTGCCTTCGACGTCGGGAATATTCTGTGCGCTACCGGGGGTCTCGACTCGTCTTCACACAACCCTCTTCCAGTCTTGAGTGGTTACTTATTTTGATCGTCGTTTGGGTGTTGCGAGCTCGGTTTAGGTGGGCAGGCCGTTGATATTGACGAGGGGGGCATCTGCAGCACAGCATGGATCCAAGAAGCGCACAGCCTTGCGCTTGCCATTGGGACCACCCCAGCACGATCTTCGCTGGGGCGCGCCGCACGATTCTGTAAAGGGTGCATAGCGGCAGCGGCACGAACAGACAATGGCCCACCACCAAACAAGGGGCCCTGACAGGACTGCCTCTTTGTATTTACAAAGTACTGTCTTTACTCGGCAGTACTCTCTTTCCCTCTTTCCCTCTTGTTTGCACGTATGCCGGGAGTGGTGATCGTTAACAGATCTCATCGCTCAGAGACAACGTCCGCCTTGTTTTCTCATGAAGTTGGATGGGCTAGGGCCACCACCACAACCCGACAAGCGAGACAAAGCATCCCTTGCCGAGAAGAAGCAAATTGCACGCTGAAGAAAGAGAAAATCAAAAACAAGAAGGGGAAAAAAATGGCTTGTCTTACTGAGCACGCCTTCTCTCTCGTGAATACTTTACTTACCAAGTTGAGTCGTACGTAGGTACTTTAAGATGCGGCCTTCTTCTGTGGGAGGATAATAAACCGTCCTCGACGAAACTCGCCGGAGAATTTCCTGCAGTCCGTAATAAACTTGGGCCCCACGTTGTTTTACTATAGTAAAGTACACTAGAGATGGGTTCTGCTCTTGCTCTTCCTCCTTGTTCTGGCATTCGTAAGTACCTTTCTGTTGCTTGTCAGCGGAGAGGCTCCACTCTGGGGGGTTTCTCTGTTTTCCTGCGCTTAATTTGGCTATCTTCTTCTTATTCCTTGGCTTGGCAGACGCTGCTAACACGCAAAGTAACGGCGCGCTCGAACAGACCTGACACCCATTGATATCCACCTGCCAACTGGACCTCTACTATGTACACCTACTGATGTGGAGAGAGGGGGAAAGAGAGAGAGAGAGAGTGGAAGAAAATCCACAGGCGCTTGTTGCTGAGTCGTCGTCGGCATTCGTCGCTGGACATTGTCCGGGCCTTTTGAAGTCCAGCCCAGTTCGGGGCCGTACCATGCATGTCCTAGTCTCTACGGGGACGCCTTGCTGGCCGGGCCAAGGCGGTGTCAGCGCAACCACGCACGCAAGCAACGCACGAGGCCATCGCATCGCCTTCAGGTACGCGCGACCCCAAGTCCAGGTCTAGCAAGGCGAGATCTGGACACCCCGACACCGCAAAACTCGGCCGATGCCCCGAGAATATCAGACGGAAAAATTCCGTCTGGTTCGGGAGAAGCCAGTTGGATACTCTGTAGATGCCCAATGTGAAGGCGGGCGGCTGGCGTGGACGTGCAAGACAGGGAAGCACACGACGATGAAGACGAAGCAAGAAAAAAAAATAAGTTTGCTCGTGGGACAGCCTGGGTAGCGTGGACCCTGGCCACAGGCACCCCGGTCCGCAGACAACCCGGTCAACGACGAGCACACGGCAGCCGCAAACTGGCTGGTACTTGCCTAATATTTCCTACCAGGCCTACCTACTTGCACCATAGTACACATGGACGGCACCTGGCTAGTCCTCTTCTAAGCTTGTGAGGGATGTGCTGTCCTGTGTAGTGGTAGCAGCGAATTAGCGGACTATAGGGGCTGCTGACAGGGGCTGCTGTTGGTGGGAGCACTGGACTTTGACTGGCCTGTCCTGACCCTAGAATTAGCGGCCCCGGCAGCCCTGGAAGCCCTGGAAGCACCTAGCACTCAGCAGGCCTGGCGGCTGGCCAGCCAGGGGGGCTCCCTGGCAATCCGCTTTGCTTTCTCCAGGCCAGCTCGACCCTGGCCAGCTTGGCTCTACCCTGGCTCCTGGCTGCCATCCTTGTCTTCATCTGAGCTCCATCTCAATCAACTCCGTCCTCTTTAAGTCGCACAAAACCTCCGACTGCCAGTGCATCGCCCTTTGGACTTCCTTCTTTTCTGGGCTCCTCGTTCCCCTCTTCCGACCACAACACTGTCTTGAAGGGCCGTCAACCGTCCTTCCGTACCGACTTGCTCCAGTTTCTCGCAGCTGTGCTCCTGGCCTAAACCCTTCAGCCGTCTTCTTTTTTTCTTGCCTCGTGCTTTGCCCGTCGTCCTCTTTCTATCGTCCATCAACTTCGCCACGGCCTTCTCCTGCTTCTGCTCCTCCTCCTCTTCCGCCACCACCACGAGCTCGCCTGTTCTTTATCCTATATCCATCCTCTATACACCTTCGCAAGCCATATAATTGGAAGGCTGGATCCTGCTGCTGCTCGTAACACTGTACACTCTTCGTCAGGGCCGTAGTTAGGACGTCCATCTCCAGCTTCAAACAAGCCGAATTCAACGGAACCTTCCATACTCTATCGTCGCTCGAGCAACAGAGAATACCACACAACCCTCCAAGCCAGCTGTCTGCAACAACGACTAGCAGTCTTCCTTCAAATACCTCCTTCTCTTTCCCTCTCTCTCTCTCTCTCTCACAAGCTCCGTTCAGGAAACGTGCGAGCAACCGCGGCCTCGACCACTGCCCGGCTCTGCGCAACCGTCACTCCTTTCTCTCTGTGCACGCCCAAGGCAAAACAAACCCACACACAACTGTCGCTCACCCCCTCTGTGCAGTCAGTCATCAGACCGTCCAACGAACCCTGTGTCGGGCTCGAGGCATCCGACCAAGACGACTCAGTCATTGCCTGAGACCATTTCGGCAAGCATCCGCGCAGCTGTTTTGCCCTCGGGCGGCAAAATCGCGCTGAAGTGGAGAACTCAATCGCCTTTTTGACCAGGCGAGAACCCTCTCCCTTTAAGCTCTCTGTCACTTGACCGCGTGGAGATCCATTCCCATGCAAGCCATATCCCACCGTCGAGACACTTCGCTCACTTCCCTCGGCCAACGTCGAGGTTATTCAGATCTGGCTCGATTCTCCCTTGATCTGCCGTGGCCGCGAGCAGACTTCGAGAGTGCTGCTCTCGGGCCAGCGGGAGACTACCCCTCTCCGCCCATGTCAGGGTCTCCACCGATTCCGTCAAAGGCATCCCAGGACGCTGATGATAGAGGTCTTGCACTCTACCAACCGGCAACCAGCCACGATGTCTATCGGGCATCCGTAGCGCCAGTAACGACGCAAGCAGACTCGAGAATGCTACCAGGCCTGTCGGCGCCTTTCAGGCCCTATCAACCGGAGCCTCTCGAGCGAATGCCATATGCATACTCACGCCCAGAGGATCACGTCCCAAGACCACTCTCTTCGTATTCAACACCACAGCACAGCCAGATCCTCTCTCAACATCCATACCTCCCCGCTCCAGCTCCTATACCTACCTCCGGACCTGCGTCCGCATACAGCACTGCCACCAGCAGGCCACCTACTCAGGATAGCCAACACTCTTTTGCTTCTCCCAAGTCCCAAAGAAAGACAAAGGGACATGTTGCTTCGGCATGCGTCCCGTGCAAGAAGGCGCATCTTAGGTGAGTTAACCGACAATATCATACTCGCCATCATCATTTGATGAAACTTTCCATCTGATGCACAACGCTGACAAAAAGAAATAGGTGTGATGGTATGTAACGAGCTCTTACCGTACAGGTATTCCAAATCTGGTCGGAGCGCTTTGTGACAGAACAAGTAATTCTGTCGCAGCAAAGGACGCTGTCAATCCGCCAAGAAAGGAAGCGAATCCGGAATACTTGCTCTCCGACCCAGTTTCTTTTATATGCTTTGAGCAATGATCTCGTGCGTTGGAAGCTAACAGTCCCGTCCAACAGCTCAAAGACCTTGCACGAGATGTGTTCAAAACGGAAAAGAAGATGCTTGCATCGATGTACAGCACAAGAAGCGCGGTCGTCCAAGACTTCGGGATGACCACCGCGGAGCCGGCTTTGACCCAAGGCTAGGACACAGCCAGGATCCCACTATTCAACGACCCTCATCCTTGTACAACCCTCAAAGCGCCATTGGATATGGTGATGATCATATGCGGAGGACGCAATCGTATCGAGTCTTGAAATCACAGCCGCCGGAGCCTCGTCTGCTGGGGCGAGCGTCCGTGGGTAGTGGTGCCAACATATTCCCAGCTCCACTTCAGATTCCATCACGACCGCCGGAGGCGGCTGCCTTTGTGACAATGGATTTGGATATCGCCAAGGCATCTAGCACATTTCTGGACGCCGTTGGGCGGCAGCATGTGCAGGGCCTGAAACTTACAGATCTGGCTCCCCTTGAGGACCGCAACAAAACGTTAATGTTGCAGCTTCAGTTGCGGAATAAGCGGTCATTGAGAGAGCCCAATTACCTGCCGCCCATGTTTCTCAAGCAGGAAGAAGACAAAATCTTCCGTATGCTGGGATTTAGCAGAGAGGATCTGGCGCCTTACACATTGGATATCATGGAGACTTTGCGCTTCACTGATCAAGCCGGCCAGATCCGAAACATTCCTGCACGACTTGGCCTCGCCAAATGCGGCTCCATCTTCTTCATCATGATAGTCCTCACCACGAGCTTCAGACCATTCTTGACGCCGTCACCGCAAAGCCGAGATGCACGCGAATTGGGGTACTCGTATCCAACAGGCCCCCAGAGTGCGTACAGTCAACCGACGCCTGTCTCAGCCACTTTTGATGGCCGAGGGAGATCAGTCAGCGACGTGTCCTATCTTCCGAGACAGCCTGCGACGCCCAGCCAAATGATGCCAGGCTTGAGCCCCCGGCTGTCATCCTCGTACGCGGCCTCACCGAGTCGACTAGACTATCCGTCGGGTCCATCTGCGTACATTCCCAGGAGCGAGTTGTCGGGTGGGCCTGGCCCATCGCAGCCCCCGGGATACCAGTTGCCGCCAATTCGAAGCCAGCAACAGGCGCACACCCAACCACAACACCTCTCTCAGCTGCAACAAGCCCACTACCCTCCTTCACAACATATTCAGCAGTCGGGTATACCCGCTGAGCAAGGCTGGCCTCGTGACGATCGACACAGAGTTGATATTGGTGGCTTGATTGACAGGCCGGATCCTTCTCATCAACAACAACACCATGGCTGAGTAAGATCGATGGTGCTTGCTCAAGGTCCGGCTCCGGTCTTGACGAGACCCAATTTCCGCCGCTGAAATCCATTTGTCGCTGCAGCGTGCCAACTTCTTGGCCATTTTGCAGAGTGCTTGGAGTATCTGCTCACTTCTGCCAGGATAATCTCCGTGCCATTTCCATTTTCATTTCGTCATCAATCATCAAGCCTTGGATTCTCTTCTTGCAGAGGCTTTCGATGTTGATTTGTATTATTATTGCCGCTTTTCTTTAGGTTTTGTTATCATCGTTTGGAGGCAACCTGTCCGTGATTGTTGAGCTGCAATCGCGAAGATACCACTGTGCGATGTTCCCGGTAGAAAAGGACTTTATTTCGGGTGGGAGGATGGTTCGACTGATTGTTCCCTATGATTTTCTGTTTTGGTTGTATGTATTCTGGCATATAAGCGATTTTGGGTGTAGATTGCATTGGCGAATCAAGCATGGAAGTCTGTTCTTCGAGCACAACGTTTCTTGTTCCCGCTGCGTGTCATTGAGCCTTCTGAACAGGCTTTGTCTGAATTCGGAGTGTTGTTGTCCTTGGACTTTCGAATCTTGTCGTCTGCTGCTGGCGTTGTCCCGCTACGGCTAGGAAGGATGACTTATTCCGGTTCAAAGGAAATCTGGGGCAATCCTTGGTGTTATCGATGGCCACATTTGCCTTGTCCTTGTCCATATCTGACTTCTTCTCTTGGCCCCCCCCCCCCCTTCCTGAGCTGTTCTCTAGATGAAGCTCTTGTGTCGTTGATTCTCTATTCTTTTTTAAGCTTCTGTCGTTTCGTCGTGGGTTCGTCTGCTCTCCTGGTTTGTGCTTCTCTGCAGGGCATCGTACGCTGTTGTCCTTATTGCTTTTCCGCTCCCATCTTTCCGACCTTCGCAGAGTGAAAGGTACCTTGGCAAAACCGGTGAGAAATGATGAAGTCGTAACAGGAGAAGCGAGAAAGATTTGACCAGAGGTTTGGCAAAGCGAGAGAATGTCCGAGCTCGGACCAAGCGGAGTCAAGCAAGCATACCAACTAGATGAAACAGTCCACAAGCAGAGACCCAAGCCACGTGGTAGGTGGGTCTCAGAAAGGGTATTCTTCTGAGCGAATGTGGCTCAGAGATGAGGAGGGATGGGAAGAACTGAGAAGGAGAAGGAGCAGGAAGAGGATTCTCAAGAGAAGTGAAATAGCCGAAAGGCAAGGACGAGAATGTGGAATGCAAATCAACAAGGTGGAGGACAACAGAGATACGAAGTGGGAGATGAGGGGAAAAGTTAAAAGAAGGGGAAAGCAGAGAATGGCAAGGAACGAGAAGACGGGTGACAAGGAGGGAGCAGGAAGATGAAAAGAAAGGGAACACCTACTAGAAGGCAGGAAGGAAGGAAAGCAGAAAACGGCAACAAGGTAGGGAAAGATGTGGGCAAGGCGAGGGAGCGCCAGGAACTTACTTAATAGTAGCTGCATGCATGACCCAGCTGGTGCTCGCTTGCTTGCTATTAGACAGTAAATAGAAGGCAAGGGTAGCAAGCATACCGATATAGATAGCAATGAAATTCACCAAGGAGGGAGGGAAGATGAGGAAACACCTCCTTGGCCACCAATAGAGGAAAGAAGCTTTCTCTGGTTTTTTCTCTCTCTTTTTTTTCTCTTCTTTTTTTTTCTTCCTTTTTTTTTTGTGTTGGCTGGTACTGTCGCTGCTTCAACCGGGCGTGATGGCCCGAAAGAGGGAAAGTGAGCTATCAAAAAGGTCGTTGAACCAGAAAACCGATTGGCACTTGACTTGTAATAAAGGTATACTTGGAGTGATATTTAGTGCCCTGTTCCCTACCCTTATTAATATGGCTACCTAGTACCTACATCGGCAGTATCTAGCACACGGACGGGCTTTTTATTTCCCTTACTGATTCACCACCTGGGCAGCTGGCAGTTACGTACCTCCTCGCCAGCATGTATAATCCCAAAGCCGTTGACGGACGGCTGCCTCTGTGCGGTGTTATCATTGTGGGGGAAGTAGAGCAGGAAACGGAGGTCAGGCAGATACTACCAGCCCCTTTTCCTTGTTTCGTTCTTTCTTCTTTTTTTTTTATGTGTTCAGCACCATCGGCTCCTCGTTCCTCCTCACATTCAATTGTTTCTCTCTCCCTCTATCGGGTCATGTCTGTTCCGAAACAAAACACACACCCACATGCACACGTGCCCAGTAAGGCCAGCGCTGGCTAAGACCTAGATGTAGCTGCGCCCTTACTTGTCCCTTTAGCGCGCAAGATGGGTGGTGGGCGAGCGGTGGAAATCCCCGCGCGCGAATAAAGCTTGATAGTCGCATGCCCAGACAGGCCTTTAAGCTGGGAGGCGTGTATCTGCAGTGTGGGTTAACTGCTGCTGGGGTTGCTGGGGGGTGTTGGGGGTGCAGACCAGAACAAGAGAGCAGGACCCCTGGTCGCAGAGGCTTAGATGACGGCGGGACAGCTGACGATCCGTCCGGCGGCATGCATAAAAATTTCCGAAGGAGCGCGCGAGCACGGGGGTGCGAGGACTTGGACAGCCGCACAGCCTGCTAGTAGCGGGCTGATCGGCCCGCTCAGGCTTGGTGCGGCGGAGGCAGCCATGCTAACACGATCAGGGGTCCAGAGAGGTCGCGGAAGCTGTCATAGGGAATGCTCCGATGTCATTTATGGGTAGCCACTGGGCAGTACTTACAGCCGTCCGTTGCACGCGGGCAGGTAGGACAGAGAGAACAGAGCCCCGAAGGTGCACCGCCCTCTCTGCCTCTCCACCTTGCACTGAACTTGTACTTCAACCACCCAGCCAGCTAGCAAACGGGCTGGGAACAAGCTGCACCAGCACCAAGCAGCCCCCTCGCTACCTAGGTACTCTCTTGCAAAAGCTTGGCTCTCCAGGCTGCCAGGTTTTCTCCCGCCGGGGGCCCAGCAGCAGTGGACGCAATATGCCTCCGGCGACCCATTCGCCCTCTTTGAATGCTCGAGCACGACTGCAAATCTTACTCGACGGCACAATAAAATTGCAGTCTCTCAAAGCGGCCGACTAGCAGTTCGAATTGGGAAAGGGAGCGCCGCTTGCGGCTACCTGGCTGACCAGGCGTCGCCCTGTTTAGACAGATGAGATGGACGGTAAGTTCATTGTCAGCTCAGCCAAGAACGGCAGCCATGGCGCCAGAGGACGCACTGCGGATCCATTATCCGCACTCCGTCCCAGGAAATGGGACGATGGCCACGCTCTGGTACGGGTACATGACCGTCGCCTCTTGGTGGCTCTCTACTTTCTAGGGCGCTGTAGCATTTGCTGCACCTCGGCTTGTCAAGGATGCTGATCATTGCCCATTTCCTTGCTCGCAGAGGCTCACCGACTTCGCATGGTGCCTGCGATACGAGGAAGCTCTTGTCCTTTATTTGCCATTAAGATTGCGCTTCTTCACTGGGAGCGACGATGATCCGTCAAAAGGCACATGCTGTGCAATTGTCAACGACGCGGAGAAAAAGAGACTATTGTGTGAGACGGTTTTGTTTCCAAGCATCCGCCATGCTATACGACTTGTCTGGCGTGGGAATCAGACAAGTAGCCTGCATTGTTGTATTCTGGGGCTGAGTGTCGCCGCGCAACTGCGTCTTGTTTGCTTGTTTGTTTGTCTGTTTGTCTGTTAATGCCGTGTGTCTCTGGTGTGCGTCTCGATATCGAGACCCCGACAGGCGCTGTGCGATCGTTCTCCAAAACGCAGAACGGCGCATCTTGCTCCTTGTGGGTGAAGCGAGGCCACAGGAGAGTGCAGCCAAAGCCTTGGCACAAGTTCTGGTTTGTGCGAATCCGCATATGGAGCGAGTGCTGCAAATGTGAAGGCACGAATGGAAATAATGCAAGAGAATCTGAAGGGCAACCAGAGAGATAGGCCTGTCAGTTCAAGGTCGAACCGCAAGTATGGACCAGGCCCAGATTACGTGCTAGGATACCTGATGATCATTTGTGCTTATGTAAGACTGTCGCGGTCCGGTGCATTTCAAGCGCGTTGTCCAAGAAGCAGGAAGGAGCGACAATTCGCGCTGCGGTAGCCTGCCATCACGGAGCGTGTCCGCCGCACTTCGCGGCAACATCAAATACAAATCAAGCTGGCAGCGAAGGCCCACGTTTCTGTCTCACCGCGATTCCTCTGGCTGTCCAGTCATGACCAGAGCACACTGCAAAGATGGCCGAGACCAGCGATGTTGATGTTCCGCGCGGCACCAAGAGAAAAGCAGACGAGCTCGGCGGCCAGAGTTCGGACGCACCTCGCAGGATCAGAGCCTTGGATGCAGATGTCGTCAACAAGATTGCGGCCGGCGAGATCATTGTCGCCCCAGTGCACGCGCTCAAGGAGCTGATTGAGAACGCCGTCGATGCAGGATCCACATCACTCGAGGTCTTGGCCAAGGAGGGTGGCTTGAAACTGTTGCAAATCACAGACAACGGCAGTGGTATCGATGTAGGCCGATTTTCCTTCTTCCCAGTGTAGCACTCCATGCAGAGCTGCACGCTTGCACTGCTTTGATGTGGGACGTGTGGGCCCAACAGACACTGTTCAGATGCTGACTGCGCCCTACAGAAGGAAGACCTGCCTATATTGTGTGAGCGTTTCACCACCTCCAAGCTTCAGAAGTTCGAAGACTTGTCCTCAATTGCCACCTATGGCTTCCGCGGAGAGGCGTTGGCAAGCATCAGCCACATCGCCCACCTGACTGTCACCACCAAGACCAAAAATTCAACCTGTGCCTGGCGCGCTCTCTACAACGCAGGCAAGCTCGTCCCCTCCAAGCCCGGTCAGACTCCCGATCCACGGCCGGTAGCAGGCAGAAATGGAACCCAGATCACGGTGGAGGATCTCTTCTACAATATCCCCACCAGGCGCCGTGCTTTTCGCTCTCCTTCGGACGAGTACAACAAGATTATAGACATGGTCGGTCGGTATGCTGTCCATTGCAGCCATGTCGCCTTCTCCTGCAAGAAGCAAGGAGAGTCTTCCACAAGTATTTCTGTCCCTGCAACTGCTGCCGTCGTTGACAGAATCCGCCAAATATACGGCACGAGTGTTGCCAACGAGCTGGTCGAATATTCCACGTCTGACGACCGTTGGGGGTTCAAAGCAACCGGCCACGCCACGAATGCGAACTATCACATCAAAAAGACCACATTGCTATTGTTCATTAATCATCGTTGTGTTGAGTCCACAAATATCAAAAAAGCACTTGAGCAGACATATGCGGCTTTCCTCCCCAAAAACGGTCATCCTTTTGTTTACCTTAGTCTCGAGATTGATCCTCAAAGAATTGATGTCAATGTCCACCCAACCAAGCGGGAAGTCAACTTTCTCAACGAGGACGACATCATACAAGCAATATGCGAGCATTTACGCAGCACGCTTGCGGCAGTGGACCAGAGCCGCACCTTTATGACCCAGACACTTCTCCCAGGTCCGGACTGGGCAACTCCTGCGCAAGACGCGAATGGCGACAACGCAGCCACCCCTGATACTACTAAATCTACGAGTAGAAGAACTACACGACACGAGAATACCCTCATCAGAACGGACACGAACCTTCGTAAAATCACTAGCATGTTTGCTCCTGCTGAGGGCTCCTCACAGGTAATCAATAATGGCCAGCCTCCTGCTATGACTGCTTCCGATACGCAGCCACTAGAGACACTCAGCTACGAGATTGTTGACCGTGAGCGAAAACCATGTGGCCTGGCCAGCGTGCGCGAATTGCGGTCCGGCGTACGCGACAAGATGCACCATGAGCTGACTGAAGTATTCGCGACACATGCCTTTGTCGGTATCGTTGATGAGCGACGACGTCTTGCAGCCATTCAAGGCGGCCTAAAGCTCTACCTCGTTGATTACGGTCGTGTCTGCTTTGAATACCTGTATCAGGTAGCACTGACCGATTTTGGCAATTTCGGCATCATTCAGTTTAGCCCAGCTCTCGACCTCCGTGCCGTGCTGCGTGTGGCAGCCGAGCACGAGAAGCAAACACTAGCCTCAGCCGGTGGTGAGGAGGATGACATGGATGTGGACAAAGTCGTCGAGATGATCTCCAACCAGCTCATCGAGCGTCGCGAAATGCTGCTGGAATATTTTGCGCTGGAGATCTCACCCGCTGGTGAACTCAGCAGCATCCCACTTCTCGTAAAGGGGTATACACCCTCGATGGCCAAAATGCCACAATTCCTGCTGCGTCTCGGCCCTTATGTGAACTGGGAGGACGAAAAGCCTTGTTTTGAAACCTTTCTAAAGGAGTTGGCATCTTTCTACGTGCCTGAAATCCTACCGCCGACACCGGGTAATGCGGAGGACGCAGCTGCGGAAAAAATCGATGAGCACCTTGGGGAGCGCCGGAAGCATGTGCGGTGGGCCGTTGAACATGTGTTCTTCCCGGCTTTCAAAGCGCGCCTAGTTGCGACTCAGTCGCTGATGAAGGTCGCTGTATTGGAGGTTGCTAATCTCAAGGGGCTGTATAGAGTATTTGAAAGGTGTTAGGCGTGTTCTTGTGGGGAACAAGAACCATTACCAAGTAGCCGAAGCATTGACATGTTGCTACTGAGCTTCGTTTATAGGCTATACTGCGGGTTAGTTTCTAAGCGCACGATGCCACATCCCTTCTAATCATGGCCCGGAACGGCATTGGTAGCTGATGTAGTCATAGCACACAAATAGACGGATAAATCAAAGAAGATAACTTGGAGGTCATTTTCAATTCGTCTATGGGTGTTTCAACACCAACGAAAAGGTATTCCCTGGGTTTTCTTGGCATGTCTAAACTGCCATATGTGATACTGTACAATCATCCTCGTCTCGCTACACTTCTATACTAGCCATCCTATCACTTGCCGTGCTCCTTGTGAATCTATTTGCCGTCTTCCCAATCCGGGTTCTGCATTTTGAATTTCGTTAGCATCCAATACTGTGAACCTTTTTATAAAGACGGTGTGAGACTTACCTTCTTGAGAATCACGAGGCCCTCGAGCACATTGCTCACACTGATGTATTCCTCGTCTTCGAGCTCTGCACGCTCTCCATAGCCTAGGAGAACGGGCGTACTCTGAGTCTGCCAGCCGGTAATCGTCTTGGGGCGACCAGCTTGGCCAACAACGTCCACAGCCTGACCCACACGCACATTAACCGTAAGCGGCTTCAAATTCTCATCCAGGGTGACGAGGAAGCGGGGATGCATGGCAGTCACCAAGAAGTAGAGCAAGTAATGCGCGTCTTTGGTGATGAACTGCTTGGCATCAACCATAGCTACAATGACTGCCAACAAGCCTGCAGCGGATACTCTTGACAGGATCTGGCGGTCAGTATGGAAGGGGCTCAAAGTCATTGTGCCCTTGCCCATGTGCAGCAGTCCCTGTGCAATGCGGACCATAAAGAGCGAGTCCTTCTCCCGGTGGTAGTAACTCGCCAGCTGGCGCAGCAATTGGGCCAATCGTGCATTATTGGTACCTGCACCAAGAAGACCCATGGCAAAGATGGCATTGATCGCAACGTCGTTGTCGTTGTCGTGGCTGTATCGTGACAAAGTGTCGTAAACCTTCATCTGAGGGTTGCTGGGACTGATCAATCCCATAGCAAGAGGCACTGCTCGGCGGATGTTGGCTTCACCGTAGTGCATCAGATGACCGAATTGGCGGAGAACCATTTCCTGTCCGACTTCCTCGCCCATGGCAATCAAACCAATACCCAGTACTGCGTATGATTGCAGCAATTCGTCTCCCTTCTTCTCGTCAGAGTCTTCCATGTGCTCGTTGCACATATGTAAAAGCTCTTGAATCTTGAGTACGGCGCCTGTGCCGGCCCAGGCACAAATCTCCACCAGCACGGCAGTAGCCTTGGCTGCTGGGTTCTCAATTACTTTGAGCAACTCTAGAACCACATCCACCTCTTCCTGCTTTTCAAAGTACAGCAACCCGAGACCAAGAGCCATGAATCGCGTCCACTTGTCCTTGAGTTGGCTTTGGCGGTCCTCGTCCATCAACGTGTTTATTATAGCTTCTGTGACTTCTGCGTTCGAGGAACCGACGAAAATGAGACCGCATGTAAGCGCGGCCATGGCGGACACCTGCATGTCTTGGCTTGTGTCGCTGATGATAGGGCAGAGCTTGTCGAGCAGCTCTTCCTTGTTGGATCCAGCGTACGTGATACCGAGACCCATTATTGAGGCAACTCGAACGAGGGGGCTGGAGTGTTCCAGTTTCTCAGGCTCGGCGAGCAAGGCCAGGACGGGCTCGGAATCCATCTTCACGCCAGCATTCATAATTCCTATTGCGAGCATAGCGCCGGCCACAATCTGAGGCTCCTCGGAGTAAGTGTACTTATCAGTCTTATCCAAGCCATTCTCAACATCCCAGAGAAGCAGTGTACCAAGAGATGCGACCGTTGAAGTCATGCCCTCGTCCTTAGTCTTCCACACCCAGCTGCTGTTGTCTCTATCAACCAGCATCATCTTGTCGTTGCCAAAGCCGGCGTTGACAAAGGCGTTGACGAAACCCGCGGCGAGGTTGTGGCGGGCTGAGTCGAGGTTGGTCATGCCTGCCACACGACTGCTTTCCAAATGGCTCTTGTAAATGTCTTCAGTCGTCTTCGGGTCGAGAATGTTGAGCTCCTTGCCAAGAGTCTTGAACTGCTCGGACAAGCGGATGTTGCCAGCAGCCTCCAGCACATCCGGATCTTCCTCGTCCTCGGTCTCGGCGAATGAGGGGAGCGATATCCGCTGCCTAGCAATTAGGAATGCCAGCTGCTTCTTCAGGGTACGGTCAGTCGTCGCCTCGAGCTGCTTCTCAATGAGTTCGGTATCGTTGAGTCGGATAGCAAGGACCATTGCCTGGGTGGCTTGGCCAAAGTCCTTATATATGTCATATGCAACTCGAAGGAAGACCTCATTGTCGGGGTATGTCAAGAGATTGACCATCGACACCATATAGAGACACACTCGGGAGTAAGTGTTCTCGTCGACGAATTCCGGGAGACGTTCGATTATCTCCAGCTCGCTCATCAAGTCGACTGCGTCGGCCTCCGCATTGCTCTTGAGAAAGAGAGGAACCAGAAGCAGTGCCAGATCCACGAGATCGTCTGTAGACTCCTCTGCTGTGATTCTCTTGCCATACACCTCTCCAATTTCCAAGGCCAGATGCCGCGTGTACTCATGGCCCCATGAGCCAATGTCCTCTGTAGGCGCGAGCAGTCGGTACTTGAGAGTGTCTTGACGGTCCTCGTCCGAGAAAGTCATTCCAATCACTGACAAAACGTCTGCCAATGAGTTCTTGTTTTCGCTAGCCGGCCATTCGTCATACAGCTTGGTCAGAGTCTCGTAATGCGGTCGAAGGAACTTGAGGGGTTTCGGCACGGCGGTCATGGAAGATGTGGACGTTTTGATGAAGTTTTTCATGGCCTCCAAGGCTGGCTGGTAGAGGGATTCGTCGGTCTCCTTTAAGATGGAACACATTAGTACGTTGTTGGGTCAAACGATCGGATGTAGAACCAAGACCTACTGTCATCCTCTCGACGAGCATGTCAAGCTCGCTCTTGAGCTGCTGGTCCTCTTCGCTGAGTTCCTCGGTAGCTATATGCGTGGATTGTTAGCCGGCGACCAATATGACAACAAACGGCGGTGGCAGCACCGCGGCAGCGGCAGCGCATACACTCATCCTTTTCGTCTTCCTTCTTGCCGTTCGCCACGGGCTTGCCGTCCTTGTCCTTCTTCACATCTTCAGACTTCACAGTGTCGACGGCCTTTCCCTTCCCCTTGTCGGCCGCGGTAGGTTGGTCGTCTTGAGCCATCGTAAACTTGTTGCTAGGTCGGAAACACTTCAACCGGACAGGTCGCGCCGTGAGTTGTGTTCACACAGGACCCACAACCTCGCCGTACCAAGAAGAAAGGGTGGTTTGATTGAAATGCGAACGAGTATCGAAGGGAAATGCTGAGCGGCAGTAATCTGTCAGACTCCTGTAGCCTCGAGTCGAGATCAGATTTGCAAGATTAGAGGCAGCGTTTGGTTTGAGAGTTGTGTTGTTGTTGGTTTGAAGCTTTGTACAGCTTAGCTTTCCCGGTCTAGGTATTGCGGTTACGCGAGGCCCTGCCGCCTAGAGATGGCTAGCAAGCTAGCAAGGCAGGCAAAGGGCAAGTCATGGTGTCAGGTATTACGCAGCTTAGTCAGTGACGATGTACAAGAGTACTTTGTATCTTATCAAGATAAGATAGTCGCTGCCGCTGTTCCCCAGTAAATTTTGGAGGGGTTATCGTTAACGTCCTACGATTCAATGGCTGTAGATCTGACATTCTGAAAGAATTTACAAGTATACAGGCACCCTGCACCTCAACTGTGAAGCCTTGCGAAAGCTTCTGCCAAGACAAAATTCGTTGTTGTTTACCGGCCCTTCTCAAACGCCTCGAGGATCTCAGTACACAAATTTGCATTTGATCAAAGCGAGACGGTCGTTCACGATGAAGTTGGATACGAAGGCTATGCGTCATCTGACGTCTGAGGACTGGCGTGTTCTCACAGCAGTAGGTCGACACTTTGCGCTCACGTACCGCCTGCTTAGTTCGCAGCGCACCAACTAATGATTGTATGTGTCTGCAGGTTGAGATGGGTTCAAAGAACCACGAAATTGTTCCGACCTCCCTCATCGAAAAGATTGCTCGTCTGCGTGGCGGCAACAGCGGCGTACACAAGTCCATCAGCAACCTGGCCAAAAATGGGCTGATAGGTCGTATTAAGGAAGCAAAATACGATGGGTACCGGCTGACCTATGGCGGACTCGACTACCTCGCTCTTCACACGTACTCTTCCCGCAAAGAAGTGTACAGCGTAGGCAGTCGGATCGGCGTGGGCAAGGAAAGCGATATCATGATGGTAGCAGACGAAAAGGGGCGACAAATTGTCCTTAAGATTCACAGACTAGGTCGGATTTCTTTTCGAACAGTCAAGACGAACAGAGACTATCTGAAAAAGAGGCAGGGCGGTTCCTGGATGTATTTGTCGCGCCTATCAGCCATGAAGGAATATGCATTCATGCAGGCACTGGCCGACGAGGGATTTCCCGTGCCCGAACCTATTGCACAATCCAGACATACTGTCGTCATGGCGTTTATCGACTCTTATCCTTTGCGTCAGATTGCAGCAGTCCCAGATCCGGCAAACCTTTATGCGGAGCTTATTGCACTGATACTACGACTCGCACAACATGGACTGATTCATGGCGACTTCAACGAGTTCAACATCTTGATTAAGGAGGAGAAGGTTGCAAGAGAGGACAAATCGAATACAGGAGCAGAAGCAGGAGAAGCAGTCACTCTCACGCCTATTGTCATTGATTTCCCGCAAATGGTGTCCATGGACCACCAGAATGCGGAAATGTACTTTGACAGAGACGTCAATTGTGTCAAGAGGTTCTTTGAAAGAAAGTTCCACTTCATCGATACACCACCAGGACCGTTTTACAAAGATGCCAAGAAGACTGTGGGCAAGGACGGGGCTAAGCGAATAGATATCGCAGTCGAAGCCTCGGGCTTTACCAAGAAGATGGCCAAGGATTTGGAGGCCGCCATAAGAGAACAAGCAGGCTCGAAAGACGACGATAATGGAGAGGAAGGCTCTTCAGATGATAAAGAAGACTCAGAGGATGACGAAGATTTCGAGAATGGTGATGCTGAAGATGCGAGGTCGGACGACGATGCCCAGAGTACGGAAGCAGAGCAAAACACTTAAAGGCGGGTTTGCGGCCATCTGGCAGACGTCTGTAAGATGGAGAAGCAGATTGGATATATCATACAGTATTTGAATTATTGATACCCGGAATTTTCAATGAGACGGAATACCGCTTTTCATTGTACGATCATGGGACGAGAGCAGCTGCACTTGTTGATTCACCAGACATCACAAATGACACCATTCAGAGAGGCACATGGTTATGACGATTACAACGAATCATATTGTCAACTGCTTGACGATCCTTGCTGCAGCACACACAAGGTACAAACAACCGAGTAAACTATCTGCTCTGGTACAGAGGACCAAATCCTTCATAAAGTATGCCCTCAATTGCCCTGCTTTAATTTGGCAAATTAAAGCATTCCTGGTTTCCCATCTTGCAAAATACTCGCCCTTGCGCGCGCCGATCGACATTTTTTGATTTTTTTTTTTGTTTTGGTTCTGTTGAATGGTAAGATTTGACCAGTTGAGTGTGTGCATAACAGAGAACACCAAAATCTCGGACCTAGTTGACATCGACGACCTCCGCAAGCCTAGGTGTCAAGGCTGCTGTTGATGCTTAAAATTATGCTTCGAGGGCTGTCGTCGACAAAAGCATGTAATCCTTGATGTAAAGGATAGTGGCCCAAAGGAGTGGTGTTCTTCTAGGCAGCCTCCTGTTTGATGGCAGGGGTGTCAACGACAGTGGCACCCTCATCACCGGATTCGTGCTCAGAGGACGTGGTGGGCTCCTGACGTCTGCAGAGAAAAGAAAACATGATTGTCAACACCACTTTCATCCAAGATTCAACGCCCATACTTGGATTTTACAACTTACTCCTTCTCGATCGAACCTCGAGTATTCTTCCCGCCATTGGCACCCAGAGGAGCCTGGTACATGCTGACAGCTCGTCCGTCAGTGCTACAAACGTTTGTCAGTCATGGCCCCAAAGGAATAAAAAGTCTTGCCGGGAGAGTTCCCAGGGTGAGGAAAGGGAGGCGTGCTTACCTAGTGTAGCGGGGAGAACGAGCCCAGTTGGTAGCCTGAGGAGTGGTATTGTAGATGGTGGGGTGGATGCCCACAGCCATGGTACCGTATGCACCAATATTGTACTCGTTGGTACGGTACTGGCGACGCTCGGCAGTGACGCGCTTCAATTCCTTCTGAGCAGGAGTATCAGCGTAGCGAACCTGGATGCAATTGCCCTCTTCGCCAACAGCCTGGCCACTGTAGTGGGCAATGACCTCTTCACAAATATCGCGACTCTCGAAGCTGTGAGGGCCGATGATAGCCTCTTCTCAGTAAACCAGTGTCACCGAGAATACTTGGAGGGAAAACATACCGAGCGAAGCCAACACCGCGGCTGTTGCCCATGCTGTCGCGGAGAATCTTGCTAGACAAGATAACATAGGGTGCAAAGATGGCAGTCAGTTGCTGGCAGCAGGTCAGTATTGTATACACGGCAATAAGTGGTAATGGACTCGAGACCTACGGCTTCAGTGATATTCTTGGGAAGGTTCGAAATGTAGAGGTTGGTAGATCCATCATCGCCCTCAGACTTCAGGCGGGCGTTGAAGCTCTCCTAGTATTGTTTCACGTCAGCCAACTGACCAAGACGAGAGGTGGTAGGCCAACCATCACTTACACGAGCAAAGCCAACCTCGTAGCCGAGAAGGTAAAAACCCTGAATGCACTTCTCAGAGTCACGAACGTCCTTGAACTTGGAAAAACCGAAGCTGTACAAGTAATCAGAGTCAGCAAATTGATCTGAAAATGAACATCAGGCAATAACAATCACTGAAGGCATAACCTACCCCTTGCAAGCGCCAGTGCTAGTGTCAATGATGGCCTTGCTCTGCTCAACCTCGCCAAACCGAGCAGCATACTGAAGGAGCAGAGTGTCATCGGTTGTCGGGTGAAGGCCACGAATGTAGACGTTGCGATTGCCCTCAATGCGGTTCTCCAGACTCTGTTCAATGTTCTTGCGCTGCTCAGGAGTGGTGAAAACAGCAGGAACAGCCTCGGGAATGACGGGTTCCTGAGCAATAAGAGCGCGAAGCTCGTCCTCAGCAATACGCTTGATCTTGGTATTGGTGACAGGACCAATCATTCCAGACACAGCAAGCTGCTGGGGAGAGGGAGTGGAGTAGTTGGAACGATCAGTCGAGATGACGCGAGGAGCATTCTGGCGCTCCAACAAACCTGAAAAGAAGGGGGTGCTAGGGGTAGACTCGGTGTTGGTAGTGGTCGAGTATGATCCACGGCGGTTATCCAAACTAGGGAGATCGCGGGCCACGGCTCGCTCGATGCTGTCGCCGTAGGAAGCGGCTCGACCAGGAGTGTAGGGCAGAACGTAGCCCCCTCCATAGTTACCAGAAACGTTGCCCTGGGCCATGAAGTGGCCGCTGGCGCCATAAGAGTCGGCAACGTGGGGCATAGGCATGTTGAAAGCCGGCTGCATGTGGTTGCCAAGGGCAGGGTAGAAGGAGGCATCGGCAATGTAGGCGCCACCGGGCATTGCAACATGGGGAGCGGCCTGGTGCATGCTGTTGGGATGGGCCAGACTAAGGTTGCCAAAGGTGCCAACCACTCCACCGAGACCATCGTTGTGAGCGGCGGCATAGTGAATATTGCGGGTGCCAGCATCGTGAGCAGAGTGAGCAAGGTAGGCAGCAGCGCCCATGCCGTTGCGGCCCTGGTTGCCACCGTCTCCGGGCATCACGGACGGGTTCTGCTGATAAGTCATGTCGGTATCGGGGTTCTGCAATACGCGCGATTAGTTTCTAGAATAAAGCTGGCTGCAAATAAGAGAGTGGGAACAACATGCTGTGGCGGCTGAAATTGCTAATTGCCAACTTCAGTGCAAGGGGGGCCAAGAAAGATGAGGATTTGGCACAATAGACGCTGTTGGTGTTTCTGCCTTTGGGAGCAGTAAAACTGAGACCTTCCAATCAGACGCGTCAGGATGAGAAGCAGATGCAACCATCTCGAGGCAGCAACCTCGAGAGCAAACAAACTCCATCGTCGACTCGAGACTCCAAGAGGAAGACTTAGATTGACGCATCATAGGCAGACTGTGAATGAGGGAACAGGAACCAACTTTCTCGTGTACTTACCGACGAGAGGTCGATCAACAGCTGCTCCTTCTGGAAACGAGTCTTGGTGGGCGTACGGTCCAAGTCAATGAGCGTCATCTTGCAAATATCGCAAAAAATGCTGAGGATGTGTGATGCAAGCCTTGGGGGTATAGATGACGATACTCAATGTGTCAAGAGAGGATTGGTGAGCTTCTGGAGAAGAATACTGCCTAAATAATGGTGTTGGTGGCGGGGAAGAATGCAGAATGGCGATGAAGCGTGGAGGAAGGAAAGAGAAAAAGGAATGGGAGGAAGCTGGTCCAGGAGATGGAGGGACGCGTTGGAAAAGGCTGACCAAAAGACTGAAGGCTGCCTCGTCGTCGACTAACAGGGAAGCGATGGGTGGAGCTGCTAAAATGCCATGGCAGTGACTAGCAGACCCAAAGATGGGTGAAGATTTGGGGATGTCAAGATTGGGTAAGCAGGAGGAAAGGCGGTGGTGGACAAGAAAACAGGCAGAATATCGATGGCAGCAATGGATGTTGAAGTCAGAAGTGCGGACCCCGTGCCATGCTTCTCCTCGATGCATGCAGATAATAAGCCAACACACACTCACCTTTGCCAGTCTAGGGTTCCTCCGATGCCACTGTGACTTGCACACGAGCTTCGAACGGCTGGTATAAGCACAAGGCAAAGCTGGAAAACAGAACCAGGAACCGCAAGATGTCGTGTTTTGGGGCACAGGCGGCCTGATGATGGGACAATGTGATGAAGCGAGTGCGATGGGGCTTAAGATGGACTGAGCTGATCGAGCTATGGAGCAAGATGGTTGAAGTGACTGTGACGATGGTGGTGATGTTTGGCTTGGTGTGGAGGGAGGAGGAAGAGCAGGAGGAGAATACCTTTTGCACACCAGAAGTTTTGGACAATAAGACTGCTGAACCCCAAACCAGAGCCTCCTTCCCCCGAGCTGAGGATAGCGAACAAAGGTGACGACCTTAGGTTACAGGCTTAAGTTGTCCTGTTATGGGAAGCAATGGCTGGCCGGCCGAAGGGACAGTTTCCAGAAAGGGAAAGGGCACCCCCAAATCAGGAAGGAATGATATATGAGCTGACTTCGATCCGACGTACTCGATGGTTGCTAGCTTCTGGCTGCAATCGACCAGAGTCGCCCTTCAGAATCAACGCTAACCTCTCAAGACCTGGCGAACACACAGATGCACATACACACACACACACACACATCCACCACAATAAAGCAAACACACAAACAATGACAGGAGGAGGAGGAGAAGGAAGAGGCTGCCGACTGAGCTGCAAAGGTGAAAGATCAAAGGTCAAAGACCGCTGCTTCTTTCTCTTTACGCGACTCTTGCCTCTGAAAGGCGTCCTTGGACGGACCAAGCACGAGGACCGCAAGCTCTTTGGCGTTTCGAAGGATCCACAGCGTCACACGGTATCTGTAGAGATTTAGACAGAAGCATCATGTGTCAGCTACGATGTGTAATTCGATACGAGGAGAGTAAACGGTGCTGTTGAGTTTGATTTCGTGTCAAAGGACATACTCGCTGAGCTTGAGACCAGAGGATATTGTTTGCTGTACCGACGGAGCAATTGCATTTCCCGATTCTTTCCAATTGTCGAGTCTTCTCTTGGGATAACTCCACGCGGAAGAAGCGACACTACTCAAATAAACAGGTTCACGACTTCCTGTCACTTCTCGTCTGAATCATGGCCCGATGCCAAAGGTGCCTTCCAAAGAGTGGACTATATTTTGCGCTTCCTAGGTCGATCTTTGCAGAGGCTGAAGGAGTTCCTCTGGTGGACGTTGATTTTTCAGGGCTGGTACAGCGAATTGCGACCGAAATGTTCGAAACAAAAAGACCGTGGTCGCACACAATACTTCTTATTAGCCCGATTGGTAGACGAGAAGCCCGCGGCAAGAAACAAACGAGCGAACAATTCATGGAGATGCTCTCCTAACAATACTGCAGAGCTCCCGGGGTTGTGTTCGCGGCCACCAGACTTCTCACGGGCCAAACTGGAGCAGGAACAGCAATCAGCCAAACGAATCAAGCAAGAAAAGCATGGGAGCTTTATAAAAGGAAATGAATTGCAGACACACAAGGGCCTAGGGCACGCTCACGCGCCTCGCCGGCTCATCGAGGCAAGGCGAGCTGCAAGCAGGCGTTTGATTCAGCAGGGACCCGCCTCTCTGCCCACTCACGCCCACCAGGCAGCATGCAAGGAAAGAAAAGAGGCTTGCGTTCGTTCTTTGTGTATGCGTCCACAGACTCTCTCCACTTTCGAGCGCGCCCGCGCTCCTTCTCTCTCCCTCCACGAACAGAAAAGCGGCAGGAAAGAAGCAGACAGCAGAGACAAAAGCAACCTTGGAACATATACACCCAATCTCGACATGCCGCGACTAGACCTAATAGCATCTGTGGCGTCGCGAGTGGCTTCCACAAACTCAAGAGGTGACATGTTCATAGGACGATCCGCAGGAGCTTGTCATGCTTGCCAAAGGACGATGACTTTCGCAGCGGAGCAGGACACAGTAAAGTATGGGAACCTCTGTGGGAGGCACCTTTTGAAAACCCGGCATGCAGAAGATCTTGCCTCGCGCAGCCAGGGACAATATGCTGTCTCAAACACGCGTCTCCGAGTGGCTTGCCATGTCTTGCTTGATAGTCCTCTGCTCGAGGCCTGGACAATGGGACAATAGCCTCCGTTCATGGAGGGAAACGACGACCGCTTCTCTGTCAGCCAGCAAGAGACCGGAAAGGAATTATTTTCGTCCTCGTTCGAGCCCACTGGCCACGGTCGTTAAGGCAAAAGGGTTGTTGCAAGGCTGGAAATGGATATGGCTGTCTGACCAGAACTGTCACTGCATGTTGCGGGTGATTGTTCCGGGTTGGTGGGAGTTACAGGGCAAAAGCAAGTAGCCCTATCTATCTCTTGGGTGTGACGATCGTTCGAGACTTTTTGCTGGCAGGCCCCAAGCCGCTCTCCCCTCAGCCCATGCCAGCCAGTGACTGAAATGTGCACGCTGTAGGACTGAGCATCTACCTCTGTCAGACGATTGACCATTCGGCCACAGAGCCAAAAGAGGAGAATAAGTACTGTTTAGTTCTTGATATATTGCTATATAGCAGTATCTGACAAAATCTTTGTCTGGAATTGCTTGGAAAGAATCGTTGCGCAATTACTCCACTTTCCACATTGCCAGCTTCAGTTATCCTCAACCTAAGATCGATGTACGAAAGACGCTTCATGGAGTAATGCGGAAATGAACCGAACGTGGTCTTTATGAGTAGGAGAGTGCATGTCTTGTAGCTGGTCCTGATCTGCTGCTGGCAGTGGAACACTGCCAACTGTTCTGTGGCAAAGGAGACTATCGTTGCATAGTATGATTAGATGCGCATCTAGATCCCGAAAGTCAACAACTCCGTGTAACATCCGCCAAAACAATGAACACCCAAAAGTTCAAAGAAAATACATCATGTGGGAACCAAATAAACTCGCATCAAGGTCTTGAAAGACAAATAGATCTAGATCGTATGCTAATGCCAATGCACATTGCAGACGTTCCAATCTGTGACTACCTGCTTTTTGCAGAGTGTCTCGCTTCTATATATGGCCAACCCTTCTGTTGGTGGTGATAAAACAGCATGACGGAATTCCCCGGTCCGAACAACTGGACACCACTAGCTGACAGGCTATATGACGGTACAACAGGACTACTTCCCTGTGTGGGTATAGACATCGTGGCTAGAATTCACTCTGCGCCTAAAACCCATTGCTCAACCCTTTCTAACGAATCTCAGCAAACTCGCATAGCCAACCAGGACGCCTGTAAAACCCCAAACACAGATGCATATGAAATGTCTCACGTTGTTTCTGAATGGCAAAAAAAGACAGCTCTACTCTACTGGCAATTCCGGATCAAAGCCACTGGACTTGCCGCCTTCTTTATGACCAGACGTCCTCCTACAAAAAGAATAGACCCGTCAGCACTGTGTTGGCTTTTGTATGTGCGCAGGAAAAATGTGAAAGTATTTGGATTGGCACATACCTGGTACTGGTTTGCCGCTCTCATGTTCTTGACAATATCCTCTGCCTTGGCTTCTGTCTTGCCCCTGTATTCGGCAATAATCTGCACCAGGACTGAGTTCACCTCACGCGCCATGTTGGCAGCGTCGCCGCATACGTAGATGTAGGCCTTCTGCTCCAAGAGATCGTTGATGAGCTTGCCTTCCTGCTTGAGCAGATGCTGCACGTAGACCTTTTGGGCACTCTCTCTCGAGAAAGCACAATGCATCTCAAATTTGTCGCCCATGGTTTGTTTGTGTTGCTTTAGAAGATTGTTAGTACCTGAAACACCACGTGTCTTGAGAAATTCCCACGAGAACGATCACTTACTTCCCACTCGGCTTCATATATGAAGTCCTCTGAGCGCTTCCGGCAGCCAAAGAAAAGAATAGTCTTGCCAATATCGGCGCCATTTTCGACCTCCCTGGCTCTCTCTTGCACAAATCCGCGGAATGGCGCAACGCCTGTGCCAGGTCCAATCATGATGATGGGCTTGGAAGGATCGGAAGGAAGCTTGAAGTTGGAGTGGCGCACGTGGACGGGAACGTGGATACCATCGTACTTGTTGCGGGGACCGTGTATCTCATAACTCTGACCGTAAGGCTCTGGGTTGGGATCGCCATTCTGCTTCTGCTTGAGGGCTAAGAGGTAATTCGTTGCAATGCCACGGAACGGGTCGTCACGGCCAGGAAGATCCTGTCTTTCAACAACTGCGGTAATAGAGATCTTCTTAGGCTGAACCAGAGATGAGGACGAGATGGAGTAGTAGCGGGGCTGCAGCTTGGTAATGCCTTCAATAAAAGCCGAGAAGGGAACACCGGTCCACTGTTTGCCTTTTGCGACACGCTCCAGAACGCGAGCAATATTGAGGTTTTGCGTGCTGACTTTGTCGTGGAAGTAATCCTTGTCACCGCCGAGCTTTGTCATTTCAGCCCGAGACTCCTCATCGGGAGCAAAAGCCTTGAGAGTGTCCAAGAATTGACGGGAGACAGGAGCGTTGATTTCCATGTGGTAGCGAAGGATGGCATCGTAGGTAGTGGGCGTAGGGAAAGGTACTTTGGCAGTAGGCTCTAGTGCCTTGACACTGATGACGGCATCGCGCTTGTCAGAAAGGCCGAGAATGTTCAAGAAACGATCAACCTCTGCGCCAGGATTTGTAGGCCACACAGCAATGTGGTCACCGGTTTGGTATGAGAGGTTGGAGCCGCTGATGTCAACTTCCATGTGCAGACAGTTGCGATCCTTGACAGAGAATAACTCGTGCGATTCGGCAATAGGGGCAATGTAAGGGTTGTGGGCATTGAAGGGACCCTTGGCAGTGCCTTCAAGGTGCATCTTGTTTGGCTCTCCGACGTAGACCTCACGAGAATCCTTGGTCAGGCCTTCGCGTTCGGTAATGCCAAAGATGGGCTCGTAAACGGCTTCACGTTCCTCAAGACCCATCTTCTCAGAGAGAGCAGTCCACATTGGCTCCTTCCAGGCCAAAAAGTCCTCTTCCATAGTGCCAGCGCCGTCGTCACCCTCACCAGCCTCTCCGATCCGTTGTGCTCCCATCTTCTCGAGCGCTTTGTTGACGTTGCGGACCATGGAGTTGTAGTGTTCATAGGTATTGTTGCCCAGACCGAATGCGACAAACTTGAGGTTTTCCAGTGGTGGATCATTGGACTCGGAGAACTGTACGTCCTCGCCAGTGATGAATTCATAGAAGTCAACAGCGTTATCTGTAGGCTCGCCTTCGCCGTAGGTCGCAAGAACAAACATGACGATCTTGTCGCTGGGGATGGTGTCGAGGTTGTCAAAGTCATAGTCCTCTAGATCAGCAACCATGGTCTCAAGCCCAAATCTGCTCTTACCCTCCTTTGCCAGTCTGGAGGCGTAGTCCTCAGCGGTTCCAGTCTGGGATCCATAGAATATGATGCAGTTTTTTCCACTTTCTTCGAGCTTTTCCAATATGTTCCTAGTCTTGCCGGCCTTGGCAGCGTTGCCATTGGCAAATGGTGTCGCGTAGGGGTCCTTTGCCACACCCCAAAATTTGCCTTTGGTAAAGTACGCGACAGTGCCGAGGAGAATCAAGCCGAGGACGAGCACGTCCAGAGTATCGAGTTCAGCCATGGTTGCGAACGTATAGGCCGCTAGGTCAGATGAGAGACGCTGTTGGATTTCCGCCATGTCAGCAAGATTACTCCGACCAGCAGAGAACAATAACAGCTGTGTCGGGTCGCAGGTGCCCAGCGCATCGAAAGAGAGAAGATAAGAATAGGATTTCCGACAGAATCACGAAGCGCATCACTGGCGGCGCTCGAAGAGCAAAGCGAAGAGAAGCAAAAAGATGTTTGCGACTTACATATTGCCTTTTTGAAGAGTTCAAGCACTGAAGCTCACGGACTTCCGGGCAGCACGAAGCCGGACAGCCGACAGAAGAACAGCCTCGGTGAGAGCCGAGAAACAGACACCACGACGGAGAAACCACCTCAGCCGCGAAGAGGCAGTTGGTGGAAAATTGGCGAAGGAGCTGGAGAAATGGCAAAGTGAAGACGAGCCAAGAACAGAGAGCGAAAGCAGCCGTGGGATTTGGGCGCAAGATGTACGAAGAGTATGGTAAAGCCAACGACGTGGCGCCTGAGTGGAATCGGATGATAAGATTCGATGCGATAACGGCTCGGGGTTTCCATCGCTTTCCGGTTTGCGCCAAAGCTAGGAGGGACCTCAAGGCTCTATAGCGCCAGGTGCTTACCGAGAGCGAAACCTAATTCGGTATGGCGCACTGGAACGCATGTGCCATGTACTTCATACAAAGTAGGCGCAGAGGAGGCCACCCGCAGAGCAGCTGCTCCGTGGGGCCGGGAGCACGGGGCCCCTGAAATTGACCGAGTGGAGACCTCATTCTTGCGGCTTGGTTTCTCGAACCTCATCTGCACTTCCCGTTTGCGAGTGCGAAACCGCGCCTCAGCAGGCGGTGATGTTCTTGGAAACCTATGTCAGCTCAAAGGACGATTCGGCATTGCCATTTATCGCCTCTATATATAGCAAAATGCTGGAGCCACTTGACAGTTTGGGTGCAAGAGAACGATGCTTCGTGTTCGTCAAGCACTCTGCCGAGATTGAAGGTTTTATACCGCAAGTGCAGCCGCAACTGTGGTGATCCTTTGGTGAGCCAGACTGCCAGGGTCCACAGCGGACTGCATCCTGCATCCTTCGACCGGCGCCGGATACAGCGCTCAGGACCATCGTTCGACTGTATCTTACCGCACGTCACTCCGCGTTTTGTACGTACGAAAAATGTACAGGCTATATCTCAACGATGTACGAATTGTGCCTCTTCAAAAAGTCCATTTCGACAAGACGAATGTCTCGCGACGCTGAATCGTTGCTCCGCTACTTGGTACGATGTCAATGGATGTGGCTGCGGCACAGCCTTTCCTTTCGGAATTTCCGTGGTGGCCCCTTTGTAGGCTATCCTGGGCAACCTTAGGAAATCAGGTTCGGTTCAAGCCAACGGCACGCATAGATATTTGCCACGGCGCTGTGAAAATCATGCCCACGTGCTTCATGACTGTTAGGGCAGCACCGTGACAGTACCAAGGACGTCGGCATTCAACATCTGTGTCAATGATGCCGCGCACCTGGTGGTGACGTTGTAGATCGGCTCACAATATCTGAGGAAGGCCATTGTTTGCGTGGCAAAGCGGTAGCACAAAACCGCATCGTGCTACTGCGAACTCTTTCATCCATGGGGCTGCCTGTCAAGGTCATTCTGACCGTCTGTCACAAAGGTTGTGCCGCACACCTTGGTCGGTCTTTGGTCTGGTTGTACTTAAGCACTGCTTGTTCCGTCTTGTGTCCGAATGTAGCCTCAAAGTCTGGAGAGTTTTTGTTTATTTCCGCCGACCCATCTCTTTGGTCTCTCCAAAAAGCCCCGACCTGGCATGTGCTAGGCTCGGGCTCTGCCGACATTCGGGACCCTGAATTATCGTTTTCGGTCGCTTGCGCCATCCTGACACGAAATGCGCGTGCATAATTACAGCAACAGTGCTGCAACTTCGTCCCAGTTGTTGTTGGCAATACTTCAGCTTGCTGCGGATTCGCTGCTGGCTTGACAAGGCAATAAGCTAGCACAGCATAACAAATCCATCGACAATTCGACTAAACATGCCTCGCCTTTGCTATTACACATTTAAACAGCATGTTAAGAATAATGTACTGGAAAAAAAGGAGAAGAGTCATATGCGGGTGTTGGAACAGTGTGTGGGACGCTGTGCCGATTGGCCGCGTCCCTTGCATATACTTACCTGTAGACCAAGTCAGTCACTGCAGAAGGACTCCTGGCCGAGTTCAATGTGAAAACATGCTTGAGTGAAACTCTCAAAAGACACACACCAGAGGGTTGGTGGTTTGCAAGGCAGAAGCCTGGGCCGCCATCGCAACGGGCAACTGCAGCAGCTTCCAGATCGGATCGCTTATCGTACTAAACTTTAGAATGCTGCCAGAGAGGAGTAGACCCTTGCTGTGGCTTCTAGGCCCTGGCCTCCAGGCGGTCTGTGAGCCAGGACCTCCCCGTCGACGACCGACTGCTAGGCCGTCGCTGGGCCATTGCGGTGCTGGACCAGAGTGGGCCCGCCGCATGGTGACATGGTGCCATGAGGCTCCGAGGCCCAGAGGCCCTAACAAGCCTTTGGAACCCGTGGACCTCAACTGGTCCGGCTGATCCTTTTCCTCAGCTGTAAGCGCCAACGCGCCGCGACACATCCAGTCACACAACCGATTGATGAACTGGACCGACATTTGAGAGCCAAAAGCCAGAGCCAGATCCAGGCGAGCCTTGTTAGGTGGGACTGCAAGCCGATATACACCTTCGGGCGACCTTGCTGGCCCCGCCTGGATGGTGCGCTGGGTGTTGATGATCGGTGCGCCAGTTGCAGTAAAGGTTGCTCTGCTGCTGCTAATTATAACACCATGGGTGAGTTGGACTCTCGTCTTGTACATACGCTGCCCTCGTGAGGATGAAACAGCCATCGTCGCCATCCGCACCTCGCATCTGCACGTCATAGCATTCAAAGCACATTTTCTTGCGCATTCTCAGAGACACTGGAACCCCAGCCGTGCTCCTTGAGCTTCTCCTCTGTTTCACGACGTCAAGGAAAAGAGGGGAACTACCTCCCAAGCCTCCCCACGGCACGCCCTGCCAGCCCCCGCCATCGTACCATCGTGCTATCTTGCGCGTTTCTTCTGTGCCGGCGTCCTTACAATCACTGCATGGGTACTTGCCGAATTGTGTTTCTTCTTCTTTGATTTGGCTCAATTGTCCCACTGTTTTGAACAGCATTTGAGCAGTCGGCTCCTGAACGAAGGCTCCTTGCGCACGTACACTGACGCGGATTCTATTGCGACAGCTCCTCCCTCGACGTTACCCGACCATGCCTACGATACCCTAAAATTCTCGCCCCGATCACCCATACGCGAGGAAGATGAGGACTGGGACAAGACTGTGAGAGCTGGAGAGCTGGATCTACGGACTGCACAGCGCATTGAGCATTCGCGCGAGTCCTCCCTAGAGTCATTGCAAGCCGGCGCCACACACCTGGCGCAGTCCCAACCGCCTTCGCACCTAGCCACCGCAACCCCTCGATCCGTCGCTGCTAGTCTCTTTGAGCGGACTATCGACGTCAAGGCCGCTGCGTCGTATGGTCACCATCGCCAGACTTCGATTGTGCATGGCATACAACACTCGAGAAATGGGAGCCACGCAAGCACATCGTCCAACCCTCTGAGTCCAGAAATAATTGCGGCTGCCGGCGCGGCGCTCACCCCCGAACGAGTCGATATGCACGCTTACGGTCGCGGCGAAGGCGACAGCGCTCCAAATTCTCGTCCTCCCACCTCAATGTCGGGCGCAACACTTGGCCAGATTCAACTACCTGAGAGGACCTCGTCCACGACGGAGGCGAGCACAAACAGCCGCAAGTTGGAGCGAATGCAAAGCGGTCGAAGGCGCGATCACTCCCGACACCAATCCAATTCGAGACACTACAAGGATGACCAGAAGACCGTTGGAGAGTATGCTCTGCATGTTCTCTTCACATCAGTAGGTGGCCTGGTTGTTGATATACTTAGGTGTGTGCGCTAAATTTTGTTTAGTTTATCGCTCAAGCCGAGGAAAAGCTGAACGAATCGATTACTGTTCCTTTCGAACCCGAGCCTCAGATCGAACAAATATGCGGGCCAGGCGTCGACCCAGCTTTCGACCAGAGTATTGCTGCCCTTGGCCACATTGCGAGTCCTAAACCCAAAGCACTTATCGACTCAATGATGCTATGGAGAAAGAACAAGAGTGATGCTGCAAATGAGGCTCGCATGGCTTCCAAGGGCCAGATATCTCACCCTGGGGCTTCTCTGCAGAGACGAAACACCGAGCCTGTGCAGCATATTGGAGTGACAGATGTTCTTCAAGCCAGCGGACAACCCCTACCATCGAAGCAAGAGTACGTGGCTCAGGCCGAACGTCGTTCTCTGGTCTCAATCTACATCCTGTGCCGAGTGTTGTTGGAAGTCATAAGCCAAAGCACACTAGCTTCAATCACGCCCGAGATGGAGGACAAGTTGGAGGGCATCATTTTCAGCCAGCTCAAAATCGCGGACACGGAACAATTAGCACTGTCTCCTTTGAAGCTTGCAAACTGGAATTTATTTGCACAGCTGCTTGGCGTCATGAGTGGTATCAATTTCAATAGTGTTGCTGATCGATTTGTCGCCGATCTCGACCGTTCACTCCAGGAACATGGCGTGTTGAAGAGCCCGATATCTGCGAATCGTGATGCCACCGAAGGCAAAATCGAACTTGTTCTTGGTGGCATGAAGCACTTGAGGCTGCGGCTAAGCCCTCCCGAGGCGTGGGATCAAACGTGCAACTTTATGGTAGCTCTTGGAAAGCTATTCGCAAGGTCGCATGGACAAAAAGTCAAGTTTGCATTCTGTCAAATGCTTGAGGTGCTTTTGCTTCCCATTGCGGCCAAGGCAAGCAACAGTGACTTGAGCAACCCCAAATGGGCAGAGGTGCTGAGCCATGTCAGTCCACGTCTTGCACAGATATTTGTGAAGCCTCGCCACTGGACTTTTGCTTTTCCCCTCACTGCCACAATGCTTTGTGTCTCACCCCCAGAGAACTTTTCGTCGCAATGGCTCCAATTGGTATATCCGTTGCAAGCTAAGTTCAAAGATCGATATGCCCGGCCGTTCTGCCTACAGGTCTTGTCGCGGCTTGTATGGACGTACTTGATGCGCACTGTCGACAATCCAGCGGGCACTACCAGAAAGCTCGACGAGGTTGTGAGGCTTATACTACCTCCAACGAGGAGGTCAATACTCGCTAGCGATCCTCTAATTGCGGATCCTCTCATACAAATTATTCGGATCATCGGATTCAAGCAGCCAGACTACTGCTTCAAGAACATCATCTTCCCTCTTGTCAATGCGGACCATTTCAACTCTGGCAAGGAGCTAAAAGTAGAAAATTTGGACCCAGACAAGATGGTCATTGGAATACGGGCCTTTCTGATTATTATATCAGATCTGGAGAAGGGAGAAGGCGGATGCCCGCCGTTTCCACTCTTTTACCCAGCCCCGCCACCGCCTCCAGACCGAATACCTACTTCACCTGTCATAGCATCTCCTACGCCCAGTTTCAGGATAGCGTTGACTTGGTCAGGCGCCGACAAAGAAGGCCTGGTAGGTCCTGTGACTACCCACAAGCTCAGTGACCCCATACGAGATTTCTATACCAAATTCTGTGAAATATTGGGCAAGATTACCATCATTTGTGACAACACCTTTGGAGGTCAAGCTGCTCTCGATGAGAAGTTTAGCAGTCCAGGCCCAAAAACTCCGATATCAGATACTTTCAATTTCCGCAAAGATGACCACCAGAGTCCGCAAGATCTAAAACAATCTTTCTACGAACTACTGCACGTGGCTGTCCAAGCTTTACCGCGCTGCCTGTCGGCAGACATACCTTTCAACTCTTTGATCAACCTTCTATGCACCGGTACGGCTCACTTGCAATCCAACATAGCCGAATCTTCAGCACAATCGCTCAAGATGATTGCGAGACAGTCTCATGCTCAGCAAGTTATCACAGGCTTCTCTCGATTCATCTTCAACTTCGACGACCGTTACTCTACAATGTCAGATGGAGGCATGTTGGGCCCGGGACACATTGAAAACACTCTTAAGCTTTATGTCGAGCTGCTGCAGATCTGGATTGAGGAGATTCAACGCAAGCAAAGCCAAGCTGCCGCGGAGCAAGGCGATACAAATGTCGCTGATATGAGAGGACTTCAGCTTGATCTATCCAGTATATGGGCCGAGGTCGACCAGATTGAAGCTCACGGTCTCTTCTTTTTGTGTTCTCAGTCTCGGACAGTCCGCTCTTTCGCGGTGACCATACTGCAACTGATTACTGAATTCGACAAGGCTCTTGGGAAATCTACAAGTGCAGAGGCAGATACATTGCGGCTGATCAACATCCTTGAAAATGATTCAATGCAGGTCATGAGTTTCAAGGACGACCAACTGACAGTGGCCGAGCGAAGTCGCATACAAAGAGGCATGCAAGACAATGAAAACCAGGGTGCATTGATCGAGCTCTGCACTAGTGACGTGTCCTACGACACGACATTGTGGTTCAAGCTGTTCCCCAACCTCATCCGTCTAGCATACGAAAAATGTCCTTTTACAGTTACCATTGGACGTGATCTGGTCTGCAATCGGATTTTGCAAATGTATAAAACAATCACACTGCTTTCGGAGCCTTCCCGAGGCTTATACTACGGCTCAGACCCCGGAAGCGCACGTTTCGTCGGTCGCACTCCAACAACGCAACCTGATGTATTGGTTGAGCAGTGGAAGCTGTTCTTGGTCTTTGCTTGCACAACATTGGCAGATCCGGGCAATCCGCAGTCCAATCCAGTACCTGGCAAGTCGCACTTGCGCAATGGCTCGTTCGGCTCCTCAACGGATAAGATTGTGTCAGCGCGGATGCTTTTCAAATATCTGAACCCTCTACTTTCTGTGTCTTCAGTCTCTGTCAGGGAAGCTGTGGTCACCGCGATGGGCTCAATAAACATTTACATCTACCGAACACTGCTGGAAGAGCTTCTCGGATATGCTTCGCGCTGCAATGACGAAGCTCGAGCTCGCATTCACCAACGAACAAACAGCAGCCCTCGTCGGAACAGGAAAATGGATCTGTTGAGGACGGAAATTACGCATGTCTACAAGCTCACGTCACACTTTCTGAAAGAGCCCGATGTGTATCAAAATGACTGGATACTCAACAATCTTGTCACTTATGCCAAAGATTTGAAACTCTTCCTGATGGACGGAGAGGTGCAGATGGACTGGGAATTCCAGAAGTTGCGTCGACATTACTGCGGTTTGATGGAGGAGCTTTTTGAAGGCATCAACAGGACCAGCGACCCATCAAGGTGGATGACTTTTGAAGCCCGGAAATCCTCTTTTGCTCTGATGGAGGAGTGGTGTGGGTTCTCACCCAACCAGCCTCAGATCCGCCAAAGGGAAGATAACATGAGGCGATCAATGATCGACCAGCAAAACATGGGCGAAAGGAATACAGCATCGGCCGCAATGGAGATCGAAAAGCGAAACCTGCGGACAGCCGCCTTGAGCGCTATGGCTGCGCTGTGTGCAGGTCCCATAAGCGTCACAACGGAAAGTGGCGCAGCATTGCAGTTTGATGTGCGTCGAATGCTTGCCTGGATTGAAACGATATTCAGCAATGGAAACGATCGGATGAAGTTAATTGGCAGACGCGCCTTGAAGAACGTGATTGTCTATAACCAGGAGTTTCCCTACCTTTTGGAACACTGTATATCACGTTGCTATCTGACTGATGTTCCGAAAGTGCTTGAGAGCTACTTTGTTGTGGTCACGGAAGTCTTGCTCGATTATGCGGATTATCCGTCTCCATTCTGGAAACTCTTGGGCCTTTGCTTGTTTACACTAGGCAACGATCAGAGCGACATCAGGTCAAGATCCGCGCAAGTGCTACAAACCATCGAAGAACGTCACTTGCAGACCAAAACGTCAAAGATTCGCGACTTCGACATCAGTATATCAGACAAGACAAAGGCTGTATACAAGCTCGCCCAATACAAAATTTCCGAGAGGCTCTCCAAACAGCATGCAGACTTGGCGTTCTACCTCTTCTCCGAGTTTACATTCTACTTCAAGGACGTACAGGCTGTCAACCAGAGAGGGGTCATTGCCGTGATTTTGCCTTGGATTCAGTCTATTGAGCTCAAGGTCGATCCCAATGGTGGACCAACGGCACAGTCCTATGTTCTGCTAGCAAACTTGCTTGAGATCACCATCAAGTCAAGCGCCGCTCTTCACAATGAAGTACAGGCTCTCTGGCAAGCTCTTGCTACAGGCCCATATCCTGGTAATGTGCGTCTTGTGCTGGACTTCATCATGCAACTCTGCCTTGATCGCCGAGAGCAGAATTTCGTCGAGTATGCCAAGCAAATTGTGGTATTTCTGGCTAGTACGAACAGCAATCCCGGCCATAAAGTCATTGAGTTCCTGCTGCTGCAAATATCGCCCAAGGCAATGGTGCCAAATGAAAAGCGAGAGACTGCGGCTCCGCCACCAGACATCAATCATTTCCCGTATTGCGCGGACTTGAGTGATGCTTTACCCGTCGGAACCAAACAAGCTGGGTTCTCCTTGGGCCAACTCTCACTGATATTGCTTGTTGATCTCATGGTGTCTCCTGTCAACTTACAGAAGGAGAGTATACCGATTTTGCTGCAAGTGGTGTCCGTTCTTTGGGATCATTACACACCTCTCGTGCAAGATCAAGCGCGTGAGATGTTGGTCCACTTGATCCATGAGCTTGTCATTTCTAAACTTGACGATGACACGCCTGAAGAGAGCAAGAAGCCCATTGAAGATCTCATCGAGCTCATTAGACGACATGACCGCTCCGTCGTTTGGAATTACGAAGACAGCAACGGCAAGGTAGCCAACCGTGATACCAAAGTACCACCAAGCATGGAATTTCTCGCCACCAGGGTTGTTGAGACTTTTGAGCTCACCTTTCCGGGCATCAAGGAGCAATGGGGTCGATTATCCCTTACATGGGCTACAACGTGCCCTGTTCGACACCTAGCTTGCCGCTCTTTCCAAGTCTTTCGCTGTATATTGACTTCCCTGGACCATTACATGTTGAGCGATATGCTCGCAAGACTGTCAAATACTGTGGCCGATGAAGACACTGAGATCCAATCATTCGCAATGGAAATTCTGACAACATTGAAGACCCTCATTACCAAGCTTGACTCAGAGCAACTAGCCAACTTTCCACAACTGTTCTGGACAACCTGTGCTTGCATGGAATCAATCAATGAACGGGAATTTATGGAGTCAGTGGAGATGCTCAACGAGTACATGGACAAGATTGACCTACAGCAAGCTGCTGTGCGGAGATTACTGTTAGACGGGCAGCCTGCTGCATGGGACACTCAGTTCGACGGTCTGCAACCTCTCTTATATAAGGGTCTGAGATCCTCTGTGTGTCTGGAAACAACGCTGGCTACCATCGACCGGATCGTTCGATTACCCAGCGATCCATTGGTTGGCAACGACGACCGCATTTTCATGGCTGTTATAGCAAACCTGCCTCGATTCTTGTATGCAATGGAACAGCCAACACTTCCAGATTATGCAATTCAAGCTGCCGGGAATTTGTTGCAGGCGGCTCTTGCTCGAAACCTGTCAAACCTGGTCATGGTGCTTGATGGGTTCCTCTCACGAAACCACGAAACACCTCAGGACTTCGTGCTCAAGACAATTGCTGCGCTCAGAGAGGCATTCCTGCCACAACACAATTTCGCGATGCTTACGACTCTGATGGGTATGCTCACGAATAAGCTGGCTTGGGTCAAGACAAGCACCATGCATGTTCTGCGCATCATCATTCCCGACATTGATATGCGAAATTCTGAGATGGCTGGCCACGGTTCTGACCTCATCTCACCGCTTTTACGCCTCTTGCAGAGCGAATACTGTATGGAGGCGCTGAGTGTCCTTGACAAGATTATGACCATGTCAGGCTCGTCGATGGATAAGCACCACTTACGTATGAGCATGACACGTCCCACGTCCAAAGCAGTTCGGAAAGAATATGAGCGCACTCAAAGTCTCTTTGGCATGCCAGAAGATTCAGGCTGGGCGATCCCTGTACCCGCAAAGAAGACGGATTCTACACGCGCCAACATCCACGCGGCTTTCTACACATGCCAGAGTGAAGGTGGTATGGCAGTCGAGGCAACGCCAACTCCAGATGTTGAGTTCCACGCTGATGAATTCCCCTACGGCTATTTCCCAGTCACGGACCGGACCGAGACAATGCTGTCTGATGAAGGCCGCGGCGAAGGAGGGGCTGGTGATTTGGTATCCAAGCTCGATAGTCTGGATGACTTCTTTGACGACCTGCCACAAAGTCCGCCGAGCGACGGCCGCTCGTCTCGCACTATTACCGAGTATGCGCCTGATACGTTCGAATCGCGGTCGCTGTATGATGAGCAAGTCCTACCTATACTGAGTATGGCGAGCGGCGAGAACAGCGCGACATTCCAAAATGGATTCACTGACAATAGGCCGATCATGAATTCACGAGACGGCCCTGGCAATACAATGACGCCTGGTGCCTTTGCCACGCCCAGTCGAACAGGCCTAGGCCTGCACGCTCGATCAATCACTTCGCCGTCTGCACCCACCTCACACCAGCCTAACCTGGCGTCTGATGATGAGCTCCATGAGGATGTCTTCTCCGATGTGGAGGACAGCAACGGCAACGGCATGCCCGGCTACAACGACGGGAGCTTCTTCCTGGAAAACGCAGTACGACGAAGCCCCAACCGGAGCAGAACCCGAGTCAGAGGTTTGACCGGCGGAAGGTCTCTTGAGGCATTACCCGAATGGGGCTTCCAAAACGGCAGCAGTCCGGTGCCGAGATTGCCGCACCCATACACCTCAACGGCGCCACATAGCGACATGCTATAAATCAAACCTTTGGCAATTCATGCCGTGTTTTTACACAAAATATGCACGGTCTGGATACTCTAAAGCTATCTAATTCTCGGAGTCAAGGAGACAAACGCGTCAACAGGGAGACGTCTATGACGCATTTGTATGAATAAGTTTGTACGTTTTAGATGAATTTGTACAATGGGGTCACGATTGGGAATGACATGGCACATCGCACTGAAGGCTCACGCATTCATTGTTGGCTCGCAATCTTTGGTGTAAGGCGCTTTTGGGGCAAAACGGGAGGGGCGTACCTTTGCATGATATCACATCTTTTTTCCGCGAATAGCATTAGCATAATTCCAAAGAATGTTTTCCCAAGTTTGATTAAGTGAGACCAACCAGTGATTTCGCCAATCCATCCTAGCATGACCATCCTCTGCGCATTCCTACCGTTGTTTGAGGCTAGCGACCGAGCTTGAAACGAGACCTTTCGTCCGACTGCTCAGACCGTCCCACGACAACGCTTTGACAGTGTATATACAACTTCGTAATACTGTTCCTGTGCCCTGAATTCTTTCGCAGTCCAGATCGAAAGAGGTGCATGTACGAATGGTGGTCGAAGTAGCATGTTCTCTTGTGGCCTGAATTCTCTAGTAGCGGTATCTCGTTGAGTAGTCCTTGGGGCTGACAACCAGACCACGACCTTTCTTTGCGCCGCGGTAAATGGTCTCGATAATGTCGATGAGCTCCTGTTTATCCTCTAAAACGAATGAGAGCTTGTTGTTGTTACCCGTGCCAAGATCGCACATGATATGTTTGTTCCGCTATGAAGATTGAACGAAATGTTAGTGACTAGGAACGGTAGTCTTGATGGTTGTCAAGCTAACGTGACCGATGAAGAAATTCTAGGAGAGGGTGAATGGGAGCGCAACTAACAAAGAAGAACATGACGGTGCACGGATCGTACAACTCGTACATGGTGTTGAAATCAGGCACGCGGTCAATGTCACAAACGTAGATGACAGCAAAGTTCTTGACGCGTTCAGCTATCTTGTAAAGCACCTCATCCTGGCGCATACAATCTGGGTCGTGGTCGCGGCCGAAGCGAATCACGACAAGACGCTCGTCTTCGGACAGGATGGCTTGGTCGACGTGCCAGCCGGACTCCAGGTGAGGAAGAACGACGGAACCCATGAGTGACAAGCTGAGGGATTATTGAGCGCGTAGAAAGTCTTGGTAATATTCAGATGTAGTGAGGGACTGTTACTGTTTGTGTACTTGGTGGAGGAAAGTTTTTGGTGGGTGCCAACGTTGAGAGACGAGTTGCCGTTGGGAGACGCGGTTGTGACGTGCAGTCGAGGTTCGTAAAAGAGCACTGTTCACATATGACAACAAGACTGTGAATGCCACTGAAAAATGATAGACTGACACTGTGAGTCTTACTGTGTGAGATCAGCCGAGAGACTGATAAGATAACCAAAAAGTTAGGCGGTAACAAAGTCCTGGCAGAATTTCGCAACTTTCCCATACGGGCAGGGTCCATTGCGATGCAAAGCGCGGGCTGCTTCCGAATCAAATACAGGATACCACGGTCAAGTGAAGTTTTGGCAAGATGGGCAAGAGGAATTCCAGAGGAGCAGACGCCAACCCGCGAAAGAGGCAAAAGATTGTCCATGAGGCTCCAACAAGCGAAGAGATTCACACCAGCCGACAACTTCAGCAACTACTAAGTTTCGAGCAGGACTTGCAGAAAGCCAGGCATGGTACGCAGAGTGCAACAATGGTCTCTTGTATGCTTGAGACTCTTCCGTGCTGACTTCTCTCCTAAATCACAGGACTGCAATCGTTCAAAGTTTTCCTCGATCGGATACTGGCAGAAGACGGTGCCAGCGACGACCAGGTCCAGATTCTGAGAGGCTATATCGAGTCAACGAAGCGACAAGATGGCGAGTTTGAGACGACTTACTTCCCGGACATTATGGAAACATGGAGTTATGCTGCGCATACAAACAACGACAACATCATGTCGGCAGTAGTCGTGATACTGGCGCTACTACTGAAGTTCGTCTCTCAACGGCTCGAGCTTACCGCCGATGGACTGGGCATTGGCCGGACAATCTTGCAAAAGCGGCACCAAGAACTCCTCGCGCGGAACCTTTCAATGGACAAGAGCAAGGAATTTATAATATCACCGACACTCAGGCTGCTGAGGGAAGTGATTTGTCTGGACGGTGGCTCTTTGGCGAAACCGGTTTTCCGTGCAAGAAACCTCACATTCAAGTCACTAGCCCGGAATATGGGGATTCGATATCTCGGCGAAGGCGTTGAAGACGTGAAAAGGCCTTCAGCCCGTACTAATGCCATTCGGGTTTTCTTGAGTGCGCTCAAGTTTCTGCACACAGAAGCCAAAGTCGAGTTGCTGTCGCAGAAAGAGATACCGTTGGCACTCACGAAATCACTCAGGGACGATCCGCCCTCTCTTATAATCGAAATCCTCGATACACTGCGAAACCATGTCCTCAAAGATGAAAAGCTGCCGGCACAGGTCAAGGGAAAGCTGCTCAACTCCATGGCATTGAGTCGCTTTGCGTCCCTCTACCATTACGAGCACAATTCGGCCAAGGAAAACGCCAAGATAACAGTGGAAGACGCCGTGCATGCATTCCTCACGACTGCTTGTACTTCACCCACGGCGGGTATTCTGAGAAGCCAGACTGGTTACTATCCTAGACACGTCGATCCCGACGATATCGCACTTCCTTCGACTGAAGACGAGGTCGAACCCGGTCTAGAAAGCATTACATGGATGAACGAGTTCAAAGAGGACGTTCCAGTGCGCAACGTGCTACTAGCAGACTTCATCAAGAGTCTAAAACCACATTCTAGCCTCAAACAAAGTGAATTGCTGCTCGCCATCTTCGATGCTGCTCCCGAGTTGGTAGCCAAATACTTCATCCAGAAGCAGTCATTTACCTTTGATCCAAAACTCTCCGCAACTTGGATAGGCTATTCTGCATTTCTGTACAAGGCGATCCAGCAACCAATCCCCGATTTCTTCGGCCACAAGAACAGCTACGCGCGAGTTCCTCCTCCGACTTCCATCCTCATCGACAACATCCTTCCTCTTCCCTTGAGCCGAAAAATCATTGTCAAATGCCTGGCACAGAAGTCAGAGCTTGTACCATTTATTGTCACTCGTCTGCTGGTGATAGCGATGCAGAAACTGGAAACAGCTCTGAGATTCCACAAGGAGGCAATGTCTACGAAAAACCGGTCAATGTGGTCTGAATCGGCTCGCAGGCTCATCGACGAGTTCTGCCAACGAGCCCCAGGCACCAAAGAGGTCATCTCCTGCTACCGAGGAATAGGGGCCATGGATCTGCTACAAAGAGAGGCGGCCAGTCGGCTGCTGAGGTTATACTACGAAGTCATTCCCCAGGTGGCATTGATGGCCAAATTTGACGTGTCTCCATATCTGGTTCAAGCGATCAAGTCCCTGGACATGGAGCAGGAAAGCGACGAAGACCGCAATTTGCGACTCGTAGAGCTGGAGCACCTTCTCGCAATTGCTGGATACTCTCCTGGCATGAGGTGGTTCGCCAAATCTCAAGGTCTGCCGGTATCTCCTTATGTGGCTTTGCTCAAAGTGCTTGTCACAGCTCCAGCGGGAGTATCACTGGAAGGGCTCAGGACATCTCTTGCAGCGGTTGCAGAAGAGCACCAACTCACTCAACCAGTGAGCGGCAATGCATCACCGCTTCTGGACGCGTTACAATCCATCAAAGGCTCGACCCAGCTCTCCACTTCCGAGGCATTCTGGTTGTTGATTGACAATAGCGCATCACGATGCGCTACTGCACCAATCAAGTACTTGGAAATGGGCCAAGAGTTCTCGAGCAATCCGACTGGAAGTGAGGCAGCCGCCAGCACTGTGGTTAGTCCATTTGCGCTCGCCTTTGCAGAACAGCTCCCTTTCACCATATCCGCGGCTACTGACAATGATCTTGCTCTGCTGGCACAATTTGTGGCCACTTACTTGACTCAATTGAAGAGCGAAGCTCGTCACGAAAACTTGATAACTCGGTTGCGAGAAAGAATCGAATTGGCCTTCGAAGCCAAGCCTTCTGCTGCCAAGTTACTCAAGAAGTTTATGAAGAAATCTCATGTCTCACGAGAGCTACAAAGCTGGGGCGCGGACTTTTCTGCTGGCAACAATGACAAGACGCCGTCGCCTACTACCAAGCATGATGGAGCTTGCTTGTCACTCAACGAATTGAACGAGATTCTCCATGTCCCATGGACGGGAGATCCTGATGCCTCGGTGCTTTCGAGATGGGCTCACAAGGAAGCAGACGAGCTTATTGAGGAAGGCTACGCAGCTTCTGTGGTGTCATTGCTGGGCTCCGAACACATCAGCATCAGGAAAGAAGCGCTCGTGACTCTCTCCAAGATGGCAATCAAAATCCGCGAGTCGTCATACGAAGAAAAAGAACAAGTGTGGCTGCTCTTTTCGGAGCTCGTAGAGTCGTGCAAAGTCCGCGTCGATTCGGCTCCGGTAGCGAACGCGATCGTGGCATTTGCCCGCCACGCGCTGGTGGCACTCAAAGATCCGCTGCACTGCATGTACGGCAAGGTCAACACGTTTTTGCTCAAAGGCCCGACATGGAAGCTAGACAGACTTCCTCTGGTGCACGATATCCTGCAGGAAGGCCCAGAGCTCGATGACACATTCTACGCCGAGCTGGGCTGGTTGTTCTCGTACCTGCTTGAGAGCCTGCAGACGGAGGCCGATGTGTCCGTGTACCACAACATACGGCTGTTTGAGCGATTGCTCTCGCTGCTGAGCAACCCATACATGCGTCAGAGCCTCAGAATCTCTGCGCTCAAAATCATATATCGGACGACGTGCATCAAAGGTGGAAGCACGACTCTGATCACGAGATTCGGTATTGTGAGCTGGCTTGAGGCCCAACAGGCAGCACCAGGGCAAGGCCCAAGCAGTGATCTCTACAAGGCACTGTTGCAACGGGTCTGGAGCACTGCTGATCAGGAACGGGCAAACGAATGGAGCCGAGGTGGAATAAATGATGTCCTGCAGAGGATGTGATTGGGAAAGCAGCTCTTGACGAATCCATCAGGGTTTCCTGCACCAAAGTGCTCACAGAAGCCAGTATCAAGAGCAGGGTCACCACAGGCACGGAATGGTTACCCGTAGAGAAGAAGAGTGCAGAGCGTTTGCGAGCTTGAATGCGGAGCATAAGATGCCCCCCCCCCCCCAAAAAAAAATTAGAATGAAAAATGTTATGCTTGCTAGATACTGCCTGTGCTTGCAGGCTGAGATAGAGCAGACGATGCTGTCCCAGGATGCAGTAGAGACGTGCGATTAATGAAAGGCGCCGGTGCTTGCTTACTGTTTAGGAATGGCAGGCATGCGGCACAGCTTGGCTGCAACACAAGAAATGTGGGGTTCCCAGGTCCCTCTTCCCAGCGGACAGGTCGAGGATTCCAGGCCGCCGGCAAATGGTCACAACACTCGACCCCCAAAGACCCTCCAAGCCTGTCCGAGCAGCACTAGGCCTTCGCCAACCTACCAATCTCTTCACTATCCGCGCGCGACCGACCCAGGACGATTCAACCTGGCATGAGCAAGGGCGACAAGAGCATCAACGCGCGCCCACAACGGTAACCCGATCCTTTGACGAAGCTTGTGCCGTCGTCCATTTTTGTATCTGTCCTGCAAGCATTCACAACCGTCTGCGACTGGTCATTCGAAATCCTCCACGCACGTACGACGCCTCCCCCGCCCTTCCAAGCTCACGACCTTCCCGTCTGCCGTGCTCGCTAGCTGGCGACAGCAATCCTGCTCGCCACAGAAGTCCTGTGATCATCTCAAGACCCTCGAGCGTGGCCTTCTGCCACCGCCTGCGGCCGGCCATCTTATCAATTTCGCCGTCCACATTGCTGCCTCTCACACTGCCTCGCCCTCGACTGACCGCCACCAACTCCACCTCTCGCGCTACCCCCTACGGCACATCAACACCCGCAATCGTAGCCAGCTCCAGCACTCTCTCTCCCTAGTTCGTTGTGCTGTCGCTTCCGCGCACCTTGCTGCCTGCGACTCGATAGGCCACCATATCAATTCCAAACATACAGCTTCGAATGTTGCCACAGCCATGGCGGTACGATACGAGCTCGATTTTCTGATTCATCTAAAAGACTCGCCCCTATGTCTCAAACCGAAAGACCTCCCGCCACGGGAGGATTGGATGGGGTAAGCTCCATCGCACCAGATGCAATACCATGGTGTCCCACCCGATTAACAAGAAATGCAGTCCCCCTCCAGAAACCGCAAGGCCTCAGACGAAGCCCGCGACGACAGAGCGATTCAAGCCAGAAGGGGCTCTTCTGGAGTCCACCACCCGTCGTCCTGGCGTGGACCGCCACAGCTCTCGCAATGGAACCAGTGAGCAATCCCAGCAGCCGCTGTTCTATGCGTCAAGTCTGCTAACACAAGCCCAAGGCGTCGATGGTCTTACTCTTGGTCCTCCTCGAACGAATTTCCCCTCTAGTACTCCTCGCACAAATGCCTTGGCCGACCCTGAACGCAGTGAAAGAACACCGCGCGATTCCGAGTTCCGCGATCGTTTTTCGCGCGGCAAAATCGGCAGTGCCGGCGGTGATACAGACTTCCGATCCAGCAGGAATTCCAGCTTCCGCGGGGTGGGACGCGGCGAAGATCGAGACCCTGAAGGCTGGAGCATGGTCAAGCCGCGCAAGAGCTTTGGGCAAGAAGGCGCAGAGCGTTTCACCGGGCGCATGGGCGGCGATACCCGGCACAATGAACGCGGGCTTAAAGAGCGTGACGAACACGACCCTACCAAGGATCGGCGCCGCAATTTTGACTCCGAGGTTGAAGAAGGAGACGCACCTCGTAAGAATGGGTTGAACAGGGCCCGGGCTGATCCTTGGTTCAAAGAGAGTCTGGCCAAGCCAGCCGAGACTCCAGAAAGAACATCAAATCGCGAGCGTATTGACAAGGCAAAGAGCTGGCGAGTGCAGGACGCTGACGACAAATCAACAAGCAATCCCCGCCCAGAGCGAGTCAACGACCGACATGAAAGGAGATGGGACAGAGACCGTGACCACCGGCCAGCTGAACGAGAGCCTGAGTGGCTGGACGAGCCATTGGAAGAGAGGGGTGCTGGACATACCGAGGCCGATCTCAAGAAGTTTATGGAAAGCATGAAGGCTGGCAAGAGCGGTCCCAAGCTCGATGGTGCAGCTGGCGACACTCTTGAAGGGTCTCCCGGTCTCCCCTCGTTCTTCTCTGCGGAACCTCCAGCTGTCAAGTCCGCACCTGCTCTGGAAAAGGGTCCAGACAAGTTCTTCGCTGCGTTTGGCGAAGCTCACTTGGCTGCGACTTCACCTGACGTGTCAGACAAGGCTGAGACGGCCAAGATGCCGGCGGTAAAGTCGTCCAGATTCGCCAATCTTTTCTCGTCACAGACCGTTGAGATCAGTGCCCACACAGAGCCGCCTACTCCTGCTGCGGTCCCGCCGCCCCTCAATGGCGGGCTTCTGGAGTTGCAACAGTCTGATGCGGATAAGCAGGCCTTTGCAGCCTTGCTCTCGAAGCTCCAGCATCCGCGCCTTGGGGAACAGCATGGCACTCCCACGCCTCCTACACTCGGTGGTTACTCACAACCTCCTTCAGTGCAGTCGCAAAAGCCTGCTCATGATCCCATTCGGGAGCTTAATCAAACCCTGGCTCAGAAAGCTCACATTACATCTCCCGAGCCGGTGATACCATACGGCATGGGCCGTGGTGAAGAACCCCGGCTGCGATCCGTGCCCCCCGGAGGCCCTGAAATCATGGCCCCCCGCCCTGTCCTTCCTCCGAGCCAACCGCCGTCTACACGACCAGACCAGATGCTGCAAGATCTAGTCAACCAGCGTCATAATGCTCAAAGCCAAGGAAGTGGCCGGCCAGACTACAGCTCCGAGCCTCAAGCAGCTTTTCTCATGCAGCTCATGCAAAACAGGATTCCTCAGGATCCCCGTCCGATCGAGCAGATTATGCGCCACCCACAGCCTCAGAGACAGACCTCAATTCCTCACTTCCAAGACCGCGAGCCAGATTTCATGCGCGATCGTATGCCAAATCAAATGCAAAGTCATATGTCAAACCAGATACCGGGCCAAATACCAAATCAGCTGCCAAATCAAATGCCAAACCAACAACGGCAAATGCGCCCACCGGCGCCTCCAGTAGTGGGCTTTGCCGAAGAGCAATTTCGCCGCGCCGACGACCCCACTCGACTGATGCAGCCTCCTCAGATCCTTCAAAGGCAAGGAATGGCACCACCTGGTTTGGAGGGTATGCCAGGACAGCAACCTCTCTGGCATGGCCAGCAAGGTCCTCCAGGAGGGCAGCGCCAACCACCGATGATTCTGCCACCGGGCTTCCAAGGCGGCCAAAGGCCCCCGACCGGTCCTATGCCACCAGGGCCCTTCAATCTGGGTGCTATGCCTCCAGTCATGTTCTCGCCTCCCGACGTTATGCCTGGTGGCCAGCGCGTACAACCACCTCCTGGCTTCTTCCCCGGTGGTCCTCCTCCTGGGCCCGGTTTTATGCCTCCGACTTCACCAGGCATGGCAGGTGGCTTTCCTGGACCTGAAGGCATGATGTTCCCCAACCCATTCGATGGGCGTGGAGGCATGCCTCCACCCGGGGCGGCACCATTCCGCAGATAAAATGGACAATTTATAGCGGAGACGCCGTCTTTTGTTGTGGTGATATGGAGACTGCCGCAACGAATGCTTCGCAGCAAGTCCATCATTGACCAATGGAGGAAGGAGTAAAGGGGCTCGCGTCAGTAGTGAAATAGAAAAGGAGATGGTCAGACCACGACGTTGTTGGAAGAAAGGGTCGAAAAAGGAACAGACGATAAAGGAGGTAGAGGCGGCTTGAAGGTATGAAAGGGAGGACGAAAGCTCGCACATCATTTTAGCTAACTTCAACTTTTGACATCAACGACTGTGTAGTCAGCAGGGTATGGATTTTGTCTGCTCTGCACTGGCACGGTCGACGGAGGGGTCATATTGCGCGAATTGACAAGTACAGGATGACAATGAAGACGACATTGATGATGATTGTTTTGATGATACTGATGACTTGTGACAGTGAAAACAGTTACACTGCTCTCCAGTCCTGCGTAATCTCGTAACTCTATCTCTACCCTCATCAATTCAGCAACTGGGATAAAGGTCGGTGACATGTAATTAAGGAGTGGCCCGAACGGTGGCCAAGCAGCTTCTCTGTACACTCGACTTTGAAAGAACCATATATGTGGACAAACTTCACCATTATCCATGTAAAAGGCAAAGCCTTCAGACATACATATATATATATATATATGTGTGTGTGTGTGTGTGTGTGTATATACCAGACTTAAACAGCACGAAACACCCCTCTCTGTACACTTTAAACTGCCAGAACACCTGTCTCCATTCCATCTTTTCCTAAATCTGCCAACCCACCACGCTGTGCTTCACTACGTCGTAAAGCATTGACGGTATCAAGTGTCCAACTGGGAGACGGAGCGCCTGTCTCTACTGCCTCAACTTAAGAAGATAGAACAAGTATGAAATAAACAAAGAAGAGAAAACGCCATTGCTCATGCTCGATCCATGTATTGTCGTTCGACAAAGGATCCAAAGAAAGGAAGCGAGAGCGCTTACAGCTGAACCTAGCCTTCCTTCAGATTCGAACACTCTCCCGTTCAGCAAGCTAAAGAAAGTCCTTTGTACAAGGGTTCCTCCACAGCTCCTGACTTGTTGAACCGCCAGCATGATTCTGTGGCAGACCAGCCAGCCCCGATTCAAGCAGCTTCACCAAGGCGATCCGAAAATCTACTTCTTGATGCCAAAGATGTTGCGCTTCTTCTTCTTTTCCAGCTTACCGCTGTCGGAGCTTGCTGTCGGCGAATGGTGGGAAAAGCTACTGCCGCTTCCATTGATAGGCGACGGCAGCACAGGAGAGGGACGCGGCGGCGCGCTAGCCACAGACATGGTTGACATCTGCTGTGTCGGCACGCCTGGGCGCCCAGGCAGGCCCCGTGGTCCAGGAGGCAGACCGCCTGGCATACCCGTCTTGAGAGGAGGCGGCGGCGCTCCACCCGACCCCGGTTGAGAGTACATGACTGGGGGCGGAGGAGGCCGTTCTGGCTCCGTCACCCACTTTGGAAGCCCTGGTTTGCGCAGCATAGGCAGGTCTAACCTGTTTCTGTCGACCTCGAGATCTTGTATTTGGCGTACAAACATCTTGGGGGAGAGCATATGACTCGTGACTAGGAACACCTCACGATTGTGCTTGTCCGCGACCTCATAGCATGACCTAGACTCTGAGAATGTGGCACCGCCTGCCACGAAGACAATAATGCGCTGGCGATTGTCCTGTCGACGCACAGCGCCCGCTCCGGTTCGACTGGCCCAGCTTGGCTTAGCCGCTCGCAGCGAGCCTTGTACCTGGCCTAGTTCGACGTTTTCCTGGTCCTCTTGTTTCGTGTAAGGGAATACTTCGGGATCTAGTCTGCCTTCGCAAAAGTATTCCAGCATATGCTTCACATTTGGATGATAGCGCGCAAGGCCATACTCCTCATTGAGCTCCTGCTTTGTGTCCACGGGGAACAATGGCTCTGGAAGCTTTCTCTCGTCTTTGAGAGGCGCAAGGATCCTAGCTCCAAGATGTTGAAGATTGAGTATGGCGTCCAGCTTCTCACTTTTCGGCTCTCCACCATACAACTTGGCGTGAGCCAAGAGCCGCTTGATGTCCTCTTCCACAACACCATGACGATATATCAACCATGCCATAATCAATCGTTCCCGGTCTATCGGCTGGATGGCATCGTCGTCCAGAAGCCGCACGACTTCTGGCAAGAGATTCTTGGCTTTGCGCAAATCTTCGTCAAGCCCAGTCGCCAGAGATTGCTCGACGGACTGAACTTCTGGCAACTTGCGGGCTTGAAAGGCATTCATGCAGTCTTCAGCCATGGCCAAATGCAGAGTATAAGCTTCCTTTAGCTGTTGATACTTGGGCATGTTTGCTAACATGTCCTTGATCATGTTCAAGTTGGCGGCGTTGCCATCGTCCGAAGCGCCAGGGTTTTCGCTGACGAATTTCTGAAACTTTGACATGAGCGTCTCGATCGTGTCCTTCATGTGCCGATGTCGGTTTTCTACCCATGTCTCGTCCTTCTCTTGCAACTCCATATCCTGCTCTTCTTCGCCCTGGTTGATTTTGACATGATAGGTGACCTTGTCTCCCTCCTTGATGGGCAAAAGGTCGTGCGCCATGGCCTGATACGTAAACTCGTGCACAAGAGGCGCCATCAAGTCCATCGATCTGTCTGTGATGAAGAGAACGCTTTGAGGCCGCGTTGACGGAGGCGGGTAGTCTTGGTGTTTTCGTGCATGATTATCGAGTTCTTGTTGCAGGAGGTTGGCGAAGTGGTAGCAGAGGACTTGTGCGTCGTGTAGCGCAGCTTTCGGCTTGTAATACCGTACCTTGGGATACTCTCCCAGCGATACACAAACGTCGGTAATCTGACCAGTGCAAGAGTGAGCTTTGATGCCGTATGACAGACCGGTACTGCGGGGCCCTTATTTACCTTTCGGGCTAGTGATTCCATGTGTTCTTTCACCAAGTCGTTACACTTTGGGTTGTACAGCATCGGAAAGCTGTAAGGGTCGCGGAAGGTGATAACGTGCGACTCTCGAGGAAAGTAGTCAATGTTGAGCTCGTGCTCTCTAGCAATGGACCTGCTTGCACGGCTAGACGCAATGCGATCGCGCAATCGCCTCGACAGAGTGTTGATCCATACTAAGTGCGCACGCTGGTATCGGCCTTTTTCTAGGTCTGCCACAAGTGTTTCGACGATATGTTGTTGTGGGGAGAGCAGATATATGGCGGACATGCCCGGGTTGGCATCTCTCTTTTCCTCCAAACGCTCAATGTCTGCTTCGCGTAAGTTTCGGGAAGCTCAAAGAGGCCATATGTGGCGACAATGGCGTGCATTTGGGAACGTACTAGCGATGTTGATGTTCAGGATGTCATCTTCCTTGACTGCATTGTCGAGGATCTTCTTGGAGTCGGTGTCGATGACCAGGACCATCCACTAAAGACAGAGAATCAGTACCGACTACACATGGTATCCAAGCTCGTTATGTATTCTCACCTCGCCATTGGTAATCTCCTTGATCTTGGAGATGATGACTAGACACGCCTGTCAGCATTCACTGCGCAAGACAGAGCCTGAACGTGCTGCTTACTGTCTTCTTGTATTTGGAAGACCGAGACACCCATTATGGCGACCGCGTCACGAATGACGATGACAGCCAACCTATCGAGAGCTTTGCACGTGTTGTTCGTGGTAGCGTCTTCGTGAGGCGCAGGAACGGGGATCGGCAGGATTGCGAGCAGACGAGCGCGCTAGGGGTCGCAAGGTTCGGATTCGAGTAGTACGATTGATGCGAGACCACAGGTATTCTGATCGGTAGAAGAGGGCTAGGAATGAACGTGAGGTGCGGTGTGGACGAAAGGAAGCAGGACGAGAGGCCTGGGAGCCACTTGGAAGCACGGCTGTTGTTGCGGCAACTGTCCTTGTCGGTAGCGGTGGATAACAATCGGCGGCCGTCGCTGCTGGGCAGGTGTGTCAAGCTCGAGTCAAGGACTATGAAGGGCAGCGGTTCGCAAGATATACTGAATATGCCCTGCACATACGCATCAAGACAATTGAAGCAGACGGTGCAACGGCAAAAGCGAAGTGAGTCGTTGTAGGCGGTGGAAGCTGCTGGAGCCGAGGAGCAGGAGGGCGGCAGCTGGGCAGATGCGACAGGACAACTGATGAATAGCAGCTTGCATGACGCTGCCCCACCCGCAGGGGGGCAGGGGGGCAGGGGGGTAGATCAAGGGGGGGGTCGGTGCGTCGGCTGCTAATTGTTCGCCGCTGCTGTTTCCCTGGCAATCCCAGTCGCTGCTGGGCCTGAGACACTCCACTTGGCAGGCGGGACCCGCCTGCACCCCACGGGAGCCGCAGCAACTTTAAAATGCTTGGATAAGCAGTATTAGATTCAGTGAACCTCTTCTTCCAGCAGCTGATGAAACAGATCCAGATTACTCTCAACTTGCGAAACACGGATATGCTCAACGACCGTTTACATTGTGTTTGCGGGCAAGACTATTATGACAATATCATATATGAGCTTCCGACACTTCGGTCAGAAAGGCTCACAGTCTTGAATCTTCTTCACCGTTGAGTATTTATCGGGCTTTTCAAGCATTGTTTGCATGTGTATTCACGAATGGACAAGGACTGATACGCATTACGATATGGATGGCGGATACAAGGTATGACAACTCACCGACCAAGTTCCATATAAGCCTGCGAATGTCATGTACTATCAAGTATGAGGATCTCCTAGACGGGTGCTATTGGGCCCAAGATTGTCACGCTTGAAGGTCATGTATCGCCTCTGTGGCGTTGCTGCAGCTCATGGTTGCACATAGCAGACATATCTATTGAGCAGTCCTATTTGCACAAACTAGCTCAGTCCGTTGAAACTCTCGAACACTTATTCCAGATAATGGAGCTAAATTTCGTAAAAGTACTGTCAAGCCTTTTGAAGTGCAAAACGCTGAATGAAGTGTCCCGCAAGGTGCCTTGGGAAGTTGCCTTTAGGAATCACAACTTCGCACATGTGTAGGACTATTGATCTTCCAAATTTCGATGTTAGGGATTGTGTTTGCTTGTGAACTATTCTTGACAAACGCGAATCGACCACAAGAAAGATAACAATAGAGATGACAAGCACACAGAGACATGACTTCTATATTGTGTACAGATTTTCCAATAGATACCCGGCTTTCCTTTTAGAATCATTATCTCAGCAGAGCGGACTCGCCAGCAAACCCCTCCATAATCTTCACTAAAGCGCCAAACAGCGGCCCAGTCGAAGCCCGTTTCTTCAGACTTGGCAGAAGCATGCCAGCCAGCAGCATGTCGAGATCCGTGACAAGAGACCGTAGATGTGGTGACCGACTGGCAAGTAGCAGAATCGCAAAGCATGCAACGCTAGCCTGAGCAAGAGACCACAGGTGCGGACATGGTCTTGCAGAGGATTATACGCAGCGCAAAGGAGAAGTAATGCAGACTCGGCTCCTGAGCGTTATCGGTCGAGGCTCCTGAAGTAGCAGCAGCACCGGTGTTGGAAGCGATGCAGCCTAAAGCCCATACGGACAGACATATTGCAGTCTCAACGCTGAACGATGGGCCATGTTGAAGAACATAATCTGTCAGTCCTGCAAGCTCATCTCGGGTGAAGAGAGTAAGATGTAGTGCCACATGGTCAAAATAGGCATCAGCAAACCCTTTGAGTCGCTTGGGCTCGAAGGGTGGCCAGTTGACGTGAGTTGGTACAGTGATATTCAGGGGCCGCGGAAGAGCGGAAGTCTCTTCGAGCTCGAAAAAGTACGCTTTTGGCAAATCTCCTACAGCAGCTCAGGTTGGCGGAAGAGTGAGCAGCAGGCGAGAGTTGCGGAATGGCCAGAAGGAATGAGAAATTGCATGTCCGAGTCAAAATCTCCCCCTTCAAGCGACCTATAAGATGCGGATACTGGTGAAGGCGCAGACAGGCGTGGGGAAGAGCGGAAAGAAGGCCCTGATGCAGGAGAAGAGTTGGTCAGGGCTTCGCTCAGCTTGTGTCCCTGCTCTTCCAACAGACTCTTTATACGTTGTCAGCATCCAATTGGGGTTTCTAAGTAGACTGGAGGACCATTGTCGGTGCGAACACACCGCGATGTAAGATAGCTGCCGAGCAGGACCCGAGTACGTCTCGAATATGTGCTTTGTATGAAATGCGGAGAAAGGATAATGACCTACGCTTCTATCCGGCTAAGTCGGTCGACCAACGCTCCATGGGTTGGAGAGGAGGAGGAGGACGGCTCTATCCTACAGTAAAAAGAAAAAGCAATCAGCAACATGGCAAGTCACTCAGCGAATGTCATGAGTGATTATGCCTTGATAATCATGACCCGCGCATAGAAAAGAAATGAAGTGCCAAATATCGATCAGTTGGCAATTCTTTGAACCTGCAATCTGCTTGAGCCTCACGACAGGTAGAGCACGCTTGGCCTCCGTCACAACGGCGCTTCCTATGTCTGCAAAATCGCAGGCCAAGAGTGCTTCTGAGCCCATGTCAGTCAAAGACCACAACCAAGTCCAGACTCAAGAAGATGGAGAGACTATGTGCATAGACCACTTACGTTTTCTAGTATAATGCTGGTGTTGTGGCGGCTTTGCACTCCGGAGCCTTGCTTCGTGCCTTGCTGTGATTGACTTGGAAATCTAGGATAATGACACGTGTGTATTTGCAGACTCATTTTTCTTTTAGAGTTTCATTGCTCTGAGTACTTGGGTTGGCTCACTCTGGAAGTCGAATCTCTATACTAAGTCCTTCAATTGCTGTAGAATATGAAGTACTTGATACCGTTAACTCTAGACAATATCAAATCATGTCCACCGAAAACAAGGCTCGGTCCTTGTCCAGAACGCCGAACTCCTACCCAGGACCCTTTTGCAGTCTACTTCTGTACATTTCTTCATCCCGCCCAATCACTAGGCGGTATGCTGCTATAAAGTCCTGCGAGCCAAGGTTGGATGTGCTCTCTGAGGCCAATTGCTCGTATTTTATGTACCATGCACCAACGCCATGCTGTATATGTACTGTACAAGATACATACTTACTCTTGACCAAAAGGCTAGCACATTCATCTCGCTAGTCATCACTTCATCCACAACCATATAGCCGGTCAGGTTGGATATTCGGCAAGCCCGACATGTCCTGCTGCAGACCCAGGAGACAGCAGAGGAGGAGGAAGCGGTGGTGCCGGTGCTACTTGAGCACCCTCATCATCTCCCGACTTGTTACTCGCCAACCTGCTCTGCCTCTGCGTCGCGCCCTTTCCCACAATCTTTTCGGTCCAATATGCGCTGCTCAGAGGACTCGTGCTGCGTTCAGGTTGAGCCTTCTCCCTTTCATCCGCCGCTTGGCCCTGCCCCTTCGGACGACCATCGCTGCTGCTGTTGTCGGGTGCCACGACGTCGCTATCGCTGTCGTCACCGCTGTCTGCCCAGTCACGGTCGCTCCAATGGGTGTTGTCGGCTCGCTCATGTGTCATGCCGGAGAGAGAGGAAGAGGAAGCCTTGTCTCCGTTGCCGTCGGTGGCTGAAGGTAGTTCAGACACGGTGTCCCTCGCTTCGCCGTCGTCTACTCCTGTAGGCTGAGTATCAACATGATCACTTGTCGAAGTAGTCGCCGTTTCCGCGTCCTGCGTCTCATTTCCATGTTTGTCGGGTGCTTCGCTAGTGCCTTTAGCTCTTTCTGTGTTTTGCAAGTCCTCGTCACGTAGGCGAGTAGTTGCGGCATCGCTGAAATGAGCATCGACAAGATGCTTCACCACAGGCCATCCAAAGGCATTCGCAAACATGCGACGACATATCAGGTTATTGTGTGCGTCTGGCTCGAGCTTCACCAAGACTTTGCGCCATGACAAATTGCGATGGTACGCTCTGGCAATCTTTTCTTCCACCTTCATGCTCGAACCGTCAATGACTTCGTCGGGCTCCTTGTCTGGGTTTGTGTGTGCCGTATCGTCATAGTCCTTGCTTGAGAGGGTGGAATCGGGGTGAGCTAAAAAGGGTGAGGACTCTCTTGTGCCTACATCGTTGCCGGATCCAGACAATGAACGCTTGATCGTTGCCCGGCGGGCTGCCAAGGTTCCTGTTGGTCTCTTCTTTAATGGCGGTGCCGGAATGTCTTCCGGATGGTACACACGATCGTGGAAGATTGTCCTAGGCCTTTGCTCGGGATCAATCAGATACTCCACCGAGGGCAGCTTTGGATTGAGTACATCTCCTGCAGACTCGAAGAAGCTCGTCTTTGGCGGAGCTGAAATGCCGCTTTGGGCATCATCGTCCAGTTCGTGACCAGTAGTGACCTTTGAACTTTGTGCTTGCTGTGACGACTCTGCCTCATTCCCAATAGGTAACGTCTGGCTGCGCTGGTAGATTTTGGTCTGCTTGGCCGAAGGGGTCGCTGGTTGTTTCGGCGTCTCGGTGTTTTGCTTGAAGAAGGAAAAGAGGCCGGTGAATGGGTTATTATTGTTGGTATTCGCCGTGCTTTGAGGATAGTCTTCGTCATTTGCTTCGCCATGGGCCGTTGCAGGTCGAAGACTGGCTCTGTCATCTTCCATTACAGCGTCTGTCGGTGGTTGAGGTACATCGTGTGCGTGCGTTTCGTCCAGCGGCGTTGAGGTTCCCGATGGCATCTCTGTTTCGCTGCCAGTTTGAGGAGCCCATGGTCCATTGCGCGGAGACGTCACGTTCGCACCTGTTAGCTCGGCCCATCCAAATCCAACCACCGTCTCGACGAGGCCAGCTTCACGGCGAGCTTTATCTACCCGACCGAGACCCTGCCAGTCCAGGAAGAGCAGACAGCTGGTTCGTAATGGTACAATGCCATCGTTGACCACGTTCGAGTAGACCGTTCTGTTGCGAAACTTTTTCAGCGCCACATGTGCTGGGCCTGTGGGCAAGATCCGAAGCAGAGGCTTGGATTCTGGCTGTGACTCCCCCAACACTTTTTTATGGGCGCTTTCGCCGAGGTTGCTGACAATTGCGCCCCAACCGTTCCTTGCAATCGTGGGAGCTCTCCAAGTCAAGCCCAAATCTTGTCCTGTTCTGCCAACGAGACCAAAGTCGAGGGCGAACTTGACGTACATGGGATTCTCGTGGTTGAGCCCGAGAAACGGAGAAGCCAGCGCGACAAAGTTGATGGGTTTGATCCTGTCAAAGAATTGCGGAGAGTGCTTTTGAATGTAGGCGACTGCATACGTCTGCACCAGACCACCTAGGGAATGCGCAATGAAGCTGATGTTGGTAATCTGGTATGATCTCTCGGGGTTGGCCACAGGCTCCTTAATTGTGCTGTGCTTGTGTGATGAATTTCCAGCTACAGCCTTTTCGACAGCCGCCTCTCCTTTCAACACGTGAGAGAGTACGTCTTGAGCCGCCTTGCCGGCAGGTAGGAAAGGTTGATCTGGATATGTGACACACAGAACGTATCTAGCAAGTCGCTTTCCGAGGTATTTGATACCCCTTTCTGTCCTTGTAGCATTGCCCGAAAACCCTCGGACAATAACCTGGGGGTCTTCTTCTTCTTCCTCCGTTTCCTCTCCTGCATCACTGTTACCAGCAGGTTGGGACGTAGCATCCTGGGTCAAAATTTCCACGGTTGACTGTTTATCTTTGGACTTTGCTTTCCGTGCATCCTTTTCTCTTTGGCGTCTTGCTTTTGCATCAATCCTTGCCTGCTTGGCCGCAGCGTCGATGCTTTCTTTCATGTAAAGCAAATCGGATCCCAAATTACTATGCAGGCCGTGAGTCAAAATGACCAAGTGTACTTTTGTCTTCTTCTTCTTCCTGAGGTCTGCATCTTTCTGCTCCGTAGGTTTGGCCTCATGGGTTGTCTGTACGGCTTCTGCGCCGGCAGAACCAGAACCGGTGGTGTCGCTGTTGTCGGCCGACTGCTCCATACCAGAAAGTTGAGGAGTGTTCCACATGCTGGCAGTGTCTTCCACCTTGAGATATATGGCACGAGAGAAGATGCCCTTGCTCTGGGCAGCGTGCTTGCCCTCCTTTGCACCTTTGCTTTGTTGGTAATCACTGACACGGCCAGGCTGCGGCGCTGACGTCTGGTTGCCCATGCCCGGCATCATCGAAGGCAGGTTCAAAGCTTTTTGATCCCTTGCCAGCATTATGTCGTAATGTACTGCGGCCGAAGTCGAGAATATAACCTGAGACGCGACTTCAATGACCCACGTCACACTCTCGCCATCGTGTTCTGGTCCACCCCCGAAGTATTGTCCAGAGTGCCCGGTGCCAGCGCTCTGCCTGATATGGTCCGGCACAATCAAGTGACATGTCCACGATCCGCCTGCCTTGAGCATGGGCTCGAATTCTGGAACGCCATATATCCGCGCCTCATCGACGAATTTCTCGTTGGGGTTGTACTTGGACGGCCAGGCGGCGACCGAGAGATTGTAGGGTCCATGGACAAAAGCAGCGCGGAGTGCTATCGCAGAGCTGTTCTTGATGCGCAAGTACAGAGATTCGGGAGAGGGTAGAATGCGATCTTGGGAGGGCGTATAGGTCACGGTGTAGCGCACAACTTCGCCAATCTTGACGCTGCCCGTCTGGTGGAGGAGCAACATCTTGTGTCGTCTGTAGTGGCGCTGCCGTCTTGACGAGGGGTATGTTGCCTTGGAACTTGGATTACGTTCCAGGCATCGCCGTTCAGCAGAAAGTGAGGGCCCGAATGCGCGCCCGTTGGGTCAATTGATATCGGAAAGGAGATCGCGTGCGAGTAGAACGGTGCTCAAAGGAGGCGTGTGTAGGTCAAATCAGCGCATCACCAAAAGTGCACGTCATTGTTGACTTGTAGAATGCGCGCTGAGTAGCATGGTGCACTAAGGAGGGGAGTCGATGGGAGGAGCGTCCTGATTATCCAACAAGGAAAGCCAAGGGTTGGTGATTTCGAAACAGAACAAGTCGAATGGGGAAACGAATTGCTGGATGGGGCATGTGACTGCAGGCCTGAAGAGAGCTCCACTGCCTGCCTTATGAGCTCATCGCTTGCTAAACAGGGCCCATCTGACTTCTTTAGCGCTACAGTAGGAGCGCTATCCCATTCTCACAGCGGCATTTACAGGGGCATTGTGTAAATCGACCTCAAGTACTCATGTCGTGGTGTCACGCACCGCTCAGTCACGGCTGTAAGATAAGGGCCTATTTGCGACACCCGACTGTCCGTGGATGAGGTTTTTGAGACTACTCTTCATATCTAGATATTCTGTTTGTCGGAGGCAGCCATTGTGTTGTCAACTGTGTCATTTTTGGCTCGGTACCTCCTGAAGATCAATAGTGGCTCAGGGGCTCCCGATGGATACAGAAATTGTGCCCTAGTTGAGAAGCATTCCAAGCCAATTTAACACCCGCATTGCGATTCCTTTATATGCCTGGACGGCTGATTCACACTACCGTGTATAAGAAGTTCCGTAAACCAATTGTGCAATAACCCTAGTGTCAGAGCCGATCAAATCGGGATTACTGGTGTCATACACTGTCCCAGACTTGGTCGCCAAGATCATCAATCTCCATCTTGCTCTATTGAAACCCAGTGTTGATCAGGCCTTTTATTCCCCATGACCAGAAGCTATCCTCAGCTTGGCAGCTCCGCGCCGCTCTCGCCAGTAATTGCTCTGCTTGATAATGTCCGAATCAAACAGAAACCACCACTTTTCGAAGAACACTTGTCCAACCTCCCAGCTACGCGGATCATATACATCCTCGCCCCAGATCCGCACCCCTTCTGCGCTATCTTCCAAGTCGTACGAGAACTGCACCAGAGCTGTGGGCGACTGAGCAACAGGAGGTCGCAGATCCTCCGGCAAAGTGAATGTATAAAGTATCTTTTCGCGTACTGATGGCCAAGGCAGGATATCCAAGATGGGGTGGTGTGGAATCAGCAGCTGTGCCGTGGTTGGCTGCCATGTCTTGGGAAGATGAAGAGTAGACGACAGTGGATCGCTGAAGGTCGAGCGCGTATTAATATCCCAAATGCTGGTGGTGGCACAGCCCAGACGCGCGGCTATGCGTAGAAAAGCGCGGAGCAGAGTGAGCTCAAGAACTGGTAGAACGTAGGAGTCTTGAAAGGCATCATTGGCTTGAGCTGTGCGACCGCCACCTCTGGAAGGCTCACAGATTGATGTTGAATCGATGGTAATTGGTAATGAGATACCTTGAGCGCTCGTGACCGTACTGCTATCCGATGGCGAGAGTCTTGGAGGGGAGCGAGATCCGGCTTCAGATGCAGATCCAGATGTGACATTGAACCAATTACCAAGGCTCTCGAAACCGATCGTGTCAAAACTGCTGACCATATCCCAGCTCACGGCGTTGGCATCGAGCTCGCTGGACCCGCTCTCTGCGCTCTCTGGAGTAAGTGGCTCCAGCACGGTATCAGAAGACCTAAGTTGGCCATCTACCCTGGGAGACGACTCGACTGAGTTTGTGCTTCCACATGTCGTGGCCGATGCAGGTTCATTTGATTCTGCTGGTTGCTTCGCTGCTGCTCCATCATGCTTTGACGCCGCATGGCGGCCTTGTCGTTTCCGCTCTCCTGCAGCATAGTTAGTATAAGTTCTGAATTCGGTTGTGACAATTTTGAAGACTCACGATATCTACGCTGTGCCAATACATTCAAGACTCTCTTCCTTTCTGCTGCATCCTCTTGGATATTTGGCACGGTTAATGGGTTGGGTGCCTTCTGGATCCTCTGCCGGGTTCGCGGCCTGTTTGTTGTGCAGTGTACAGTCGAGGACATGACAGGAAACAGCAAGACAAAGACAAGATGGCGGCGTCTCAAGTGTCCTCCCTATAATAATGACCCTCACTGTTGATTAAAGACAATAACTCTCGAAACAACAACAGTTAGAAGTCAACACAACGGCGACCGGTTTGGCCTCTTTATACCAAGTTTGCATAACGCTTAGTATGAGCTGGAAGCGCGAGACTGTGTACGCATAACGGATAAGCATAATTGAAAGAAAGGCCAAGGAACTAACCTAGAGTAACTGCAAGCCTTAGCGTAATTGTCCAAGGGAGCTGTACCGGCACACAGGCTGTCGCAGGATTGCACTGTGCACGCGTGACTATGCGATCAGCACTTCTCAGCATATCCCTGTCGGTAAGCGATGGGCGCAGAATGCTATGAACACTTCGAGTACTCGCGAGAAACGATGGTGCTGTCGAAGGTTGTTTGGGAATAAGCTGCGCAGAGCACAAGTCTTGGCTTGATTGCTTTTTGTTGTGCTGCGCTCAGGGCAACACGCTCTGCTTTCCAGCATTCTGGTGGAGGCTGAGAGGACGCCAGCCACATCAGGACTGGGCCTCAAGTTGTGTCGCCTTCTCACCCATCTGCTTCATGAGAACATCTTCCTCATCCTCGCCCTGGGCGCCATTACCATCACTGATTCCGCGCTCCTTGAGCTCAGTCTGGACCTTCCTGCGTGTTACCATCCCATGGCTCAACCACGCAAATTCCTCCTTCTGCTTTCTCACCCATCCTTCCAGACTCCGCATTGCGACTACCAAGAAACCTAGCTCTTCTCGCTCAACGTCAAAAACTTCCCACCACTCGCACTCGGGCATTTTCGCGCCAACGTCGATTGCAGCGGTGTAAATTGCCGCCACGGCAAGCATGTTGGGTTGGTGCGTCAGGTACAGCAGCTGCGGTGACAACAAAGCTGTATTCAGGTACTCTAGCACCCTCTTTGAAATCTCCTCTCTTGGCTGGTGATTACAGAATTCCAGAGCCTGGAGATAGGTGATGGCTAGAGGATGTGGAAGGGCCACATGCGTGTCAAACGACAGACTATACAATATGCGTGCTTCCAGCGCAAGCACCCGACTGTGGAAGGCGTAGTACTCTGCCTCGCTGAGGTAGCACGACCTTGAATCGTGACTAGGAGGTTCTGTGCCCTTGTTGCAAAAGAAGGAAGAGTTGCTCGAGAGTAAGTAGGCATAGACGTTGGAGATGTCTCGCGCCGAGCGTGGTCGCGGGCCAAGTTTGGACACAAGAAAAATGCAAGCCGCAGAAACGTCCTTTCAACAGATACAAATCAGCTATATTGTGCCACGACAGGGAGCTCAACTTGGGAGAGAAGACACGAGTGAAAATGCAAAACTTACGCTGAATTCGCTCGTCATGATGAGCCGCGACTCTGCTAGCCAGTATCTTGCCAACACGACATTGGCCTGTGCTGTGACAGATTGAGGCAGCTGAAGAAGGATACCGGCTGCCTGCGTCAAACACTGCGTCGCGTAGCATACCACGTCTTGCAGGTCATTGGGAAGTGATCCAAAGCTATTTCTCAGATATAGCTGTTCGGCACTCGCCAGAGGGTTCGTTATATGCGTCATTCCTGGGTTGCACTTCGAGGGGACAAGCGCGTGTCGAAACAAGTTGCCTTGATCTTCTTCTCTTGATTATGATAATATCTCGTAGAGCGTCACTTTTTGGCGTCTTAATCATCTATTAAATGAGTCAACTCTGGGAATATAGCAAACAGGCTTACCTTGCTTGTTAATGGACGTGTTGCTTCAGCCAAGTAAGTTTGTGATGGACCAAATGTTGATAAGCAGGTTTAGGAGCTATACGGGCACGAGTTTGGTGATGTGCACAAACGCAGCCCCACTTTTATACACCCAGGGTTTCCGGGGGCGTCGAGGATATTGCTTCAGCGCTTAGGTGATCAATTCAGAGCTTTTAACGCTTCTGTAACTGAATTTGCAAGCGCTATATTTGAAAGACACAGCGCTATACATATCGCCCGCTATCTGTGCCATCTGCCCAGCTTTGCAATATGATAAATTATCATGCTTGAACTCATAACTTTGCTATTCGAAAAATACTTTTGTTCAGCTCCCTGGGCACTGCTTCAAGCCTTGACAATATATGATTCAGAGAAGCTTCTCTCTGTTGCTTGTGACCCTTTCAAACGTGTCTAATTCCATCTGTATCGAGTGTCTGCCCTCGGTCATGCTCCTCAAGTGCTGGTCGTAACTCAGCATATCTTTCAGTGGAACCCTGGCCTTGAGTTTTAGCAACCGCAAAGCGCCCTTCTTGTCCTCGCGCAAGCTAGATACGGACTCGTATGGATCTGGAGGCGCGTACACTTCCTCGATGTTGATCTCTCCCTCTCCGGGTGCACCCTCGCTCACGTCCTCGGTTTCGAGGACATGACCACCATGTCTCGAAGCGAGGTCATGCCTAACTTGTGCAGTCACTGACTCTGGACAAACAATGTCGACCTTCATCACTGGCTCAAGCAGTGCCACCATATCCCTCTCTTCGGCTTTCTTGAGAGCATTTCGGACTGCGTGATAGCCTGTTTGTTGATAATGGCCGGGAGATGCAAGACCAAAGAAATCCTTTTGACAATCCAGGACAATGTCAATATTGCATCCATGAAGCGGATATCCTTTTCTCGGTCCTCTGTACAAGGCTGAGAAGGCTCCGTTCTGGAGGTTGGTGCAGATAGTATCGATGTCGAATTGTTTCGGGTCGCTCATTGGGTGTACAATGTATACATTGATCACGTTGCCGTCTCTCTCGACGCTGGAACGATATAGCAGTTCAGAAGTCTCCAGATCCGAGTAACCAAGACGTGCGGCCCGGTCTTTCCAGGAATCCTCTGCTACTTGATCTTCCGCCTCCACGGGCTGCACCGTAGCGGTACAAGATGTCTTGCCGGGCTTGCCTGCCACAGGACGGTCAATCAGGTAATGCTCTGGCGGCATTTGAGATGTGAGGCACTCTTTGTAATCGACTTGGATTGTGCCGAATAGCGCATCGATCTTGTGCCTTTTGAGGTTATCGATGGCAACTTCAAGATGAAGGAGGCCCATACCAGACAGAATATAATGGCCAGCTTTTTCATCTTTGATCCAGCGGAGACTTGGATCTTCTCGCGACGCATCTTTGAGCACCTTCTCCAAGGCATCCTCATTGGTTTTCGAGAACGGCTCGATAGAGATGAATGTAACCGCAGGTGGGATCACTGCTGGCCGGATCTGCATGCTCTTCATGAGCGTGTCTGTTCCCTTCTCGGGACTGATGACCAGCGTGTCACCGGTGCGTGCGTGCTTCAAGCCGGCAAGCGCGCCAATGGCGCCAACATTGAGATGTGGGATGTCGTGGTGTTTGTTGGCCAGGACCTGCATCATGACCAATGGCTTTTCGGTGATCCGCTGCGTCGAGTTCCACATGGTCCCATTGCGCTGCAGGGTGCCATGATACACACGAACGAAACTCAACATTCCCCTGTGTGGATCACTGATGACTTTGAACACGGACGCCACAGCAATGTTTGCGTTCTTTTGCTTGAGCTTAGCTGTCTCTTGGGCAATGACTTCTTCTACCTTGCGAGTTCCTTGGGATGTCTTGACTTCAACTGGGGGTCGTTCCTCAGGGCTTGGAAGGTACTCGACTACGCCGTCTAGGAGTGGTTCCACGCCAATGTTTCTCAGACTGGCTCCGGCAAAAACAGGGGCAACAGAGCCATTGCCATCGCTAATGGCTCGGCGGATGCTTTGCTTGATGACTTCCTCGGAAAGATCCGCGCCTTGTTCTGCAAACGCCATGGCAATCTCATCGTCCACCTCACATAGTCGCTCGATAAGTTGCTCCCGGGCAATGTCGATCTCTCCAATGAGTGAGGGATTCTCCGAATCCAGCGCGCTCGTCAAGGCTTCTGTGTTGAATGTTTTCCTGCCGCCGCCAGATGTCCACTTGTATCCCACCCGCTTGATAATATCAATGACACCGACGAAATCATCTCCGACCCACCAAGGGATCTGGCAAACAAGTGGCCAGGCCTTGAGCCTAGACGCAATATCGCGGACGGACTTCCTGAATGAAGCTCCTTCCCGGTCAAGTTTATTGACAAAGATAATCCGTGGGATCTTGAACTGCTGAGCAGCGGCCCAGACCCGCTCTGTATGAGCTTCGACGCCCTTGACTGAGTCCATGACACAGACAGCGCCGTCAAGAACAGGCATACAGCGGAGCACTTCATACTGAAAATCCTGATGGCCTGGCGTGTCGATCAAATTGATGGTCTTGGACTCGCTTCCTGGCTTCAGATCTTCGAGCCGGGGCCAATTGAATGAGGCTGCTGCTGATTGAATGGTGATGCCTCGCTCACGTTCCATGGGCAAGAAGTCCGTGACGGTGTCCCCATGGTCAACATCTGGCAGAAGCATGTATTAGCATACCCATGCTTTCCCTAACGCCCAGCAGAATGGTCCATACTTCCTAAGTGGCGTGTCGAGCCACTGTAGTAGAGCATACGCTCTGTTGTAGTTGTTTTGCCCTGCACCAGATTACATCATTTAGCCACGAACTGTTTGGTCGGACACGGGGAGCATAGACCACGCCCTCGACATACCGCGTCCACATGAGCTATGATGCCAATATTGCGGATGTTCTCGACATGGGCTTCATAGTGAGCGCGCGGCACAGCTGTCTGCACCCATCGCCGAGTAGCAGGCCTCAAGAGGGCGCGATGCTGCGCACCCAGGGCACTGGCTCGGCCACAAGAACGGTAAATGGCGGCTGCTTCAGTACACAGACCGGCCAGGTTTGTAAACTGCTGTTTGCGGCCTCGAAGAACGCACACTGACAGCGGCATTTCAGCTCATTTGGCATGTGTAAGCTGAAAGACTAGCAGCCGGTCTGTGAGCTCGTGACAGCAACTTGAGTTTTGCAATTGGCTTTTGAGGGCGGGCAATCGAACAGTGCAAGGCCAAGTTGGAACGTCGCGACCCCTGCCTTTCTGTCTATAAAGACCACAGGCCATGTGGTGTGCACAAGTACAACTTGGCGCTAGCCCTAAACAGAACTAGCGCTGCAGCCTTGCGATCCACTACCAAACGGCTCGCACTTTCCACTCCGTCAGCTTCTCAAGCATCGTCATCCCCTCCGCTCCGTGTCGCGCATCCAGCAAGCACGCCACGAGAAGTCTCGCAAGGACTGCTCGCCTTTGTTGGATCTCTCCGTTTCGACAAGTTCTAAGTCTTGACAGCAGACTCATAGTCTGCCTTCCGACTACTCGTCAGCCTAGTCCTGTCCAGCTGGCCTAACAGTTGGAGCTGACAAGCTACGCCCAGGAGACGCCACCCTCCTTCGCTCGACGCCAATCTTCTTTCGCAATGGACTACAGTGCTTCCATTCATGAAGGCGACCATGCGGCAGACTCGTCACCCTGGGGCAACTCTTCCGGCTCTTCGCCCCAAGCGAGCCAGCCCACCTTTGGCACGATAGCCGACGAGCCTCCATCATCTCCTGCTTTTGGGGCACAAATCCCTGATAACGGCTTCGGAGCTGTGCACAACGACGAAGGCTTCGCATCACCAGGTCGTGAATACAGGAGGCCCGGAACAGCTAGTACGATATCTGATGACGATGCAAGGACACGTCTTCCGGAGCCTGCGAGACTCGACGCACCAGCTGGCTATCAGCAGGGGTACCAAGACGAAAACATATCTCCTACAGCGCACAATGGCCGTGAACAGACACAAGGTCAAGGACAGGCTCGCAAACCGACCCAGCCAGCATACAAGCTCCAAGCCAAAATTACAGGGCTGGAACGTGCGGCTCGCAAAGACCCCATACTGAGATTCGATGTACATGTGAGTTGCCCACTGTCACTAGCTTCAACATATGCGCTCCCACAGGTATTCAGACGCTGACTGTGACAGACCAACCTTCCCAAGTTCCGGACGACGCAGTTTCGAGACGTGCGGCGCCTGCATTCTGAGTTCGTCAAGCTGGCTGAACACTTGATATCCGCAAACCCAGAATCAATGGTTCCGGCCGTTCCACCACCTCTGACATCTGCTGGGGCTGGTACCGACGAAGATGAGATTAGAGTCAAGGCTCTCATGCAGCGATGGTTCAACTATGTCTGTAGTAACGAAGTCTTAATGAGGGACGACGAGATGGTACTCTTTGTTGAGAGCGACTTTGGCTATAGCCCGATGATGAAGAAAAAACAACCTGCCACCGGTGTACGACGCAAGCTTTTGAAGCAGTTCGCCCCTCCTCCTGACGATACACCAGAGCTCTCTGAGGCCCGGCCGATCGTCAAGCTCTTCTACCTCGGCTCAATGGACGCCGGTCACAAAGTTGACAAATTGGTCAAAGCTCGTCGGGGTAGGTCAAATGCATTCTGTCGTTGGCTGGCTGGCTGGCTAATCAATACTAGGATTGGGCCTGTCTCAGGCTGATTTTGGCGTGAGGCTCGGTGGCATGCATGTTCAGGAGCCCCATCAAGGACTCGCGAACGCTTATCGGAAGCTTGGAAAGATTATTCAAACCGTTGGGGACTCTCAACAAGCCCAAGCGACCGCCGAGGCCTTTTCTCTAGGTGACCCCTTCCAGTATCATTCGAACGATGCTTTCATTGTGAAGGAGACTCTTACCAATCGACAACTGCTTGTTCGAGAATTCATCCAGGCTCAGGAGAATACTCGGAGTAAGCTTCATGCAACAGATCGCCTTAAAGCTAGCACCAATGTCCGACGAGAAAAGGTCGACGAAGCCATTGCAGCATTAGAGGACGCGAAGCAGAACCAAGAATACTTGCACCAAAAGACCTCAAGGGTGACGCAGAATCTCGTTCAAGACCGCCGCAAGTGGTTTGCAAGAACCACAGCAGACTTGCGAGGAAGCATCCGTGAGTTTGTGTGCAAGGAAATTGAGGCTGAGCGGAGGACGCTGGCACTTCTGGAGAATGTGAGGCCTGACGTAAGGGCAATCGACGCTTCCGGCGGCCTCAGTCGACTTGGACGCGAAGCGCATCCCACAGTACGGCGAACCAGCATGGCGTCCAGCCAAGGGCCGAAGGGTGATGCGTGGAGCGGAGTACCAAGACGCTCTGTAGACACTATGGGAAGATCCATGGCCGGCTTGATTTCCAACGTCGGCGAGGAACCAGAGGCTGAGGAGGAGAGCACGCGGGCTCCGGCCGGGCTTCCAGGACTCAACGAAGAAGATGACGAGGACCGGGTGGATGCCCGAAATGCAGCAAGTCGGCTGGCAACAAGCACTTTCTAGCGTTGTGCGGAACGAGACTGTTCATTGACTGGCCGCCGCTACACGCACATCCCATTAATAGCCAATCGTATCATTGTATGTCCTTCTACACCTTGCTTTTTTCATTGACAAATCTCTACTGCGTGCGTTTCAACTGAGCGTTGCCTTGTTTTCCATGGTTATCCCTTCATTCTCGATAACTATATTATTGGCACGCAATTCCGCGAATCGGCTATTTCTCTGTGACTAGGCTATACGCTCCAGAGTGACTGTCGTGCACATATCCAAGTTCTTGCTTTCCACTTGGTATGACATCTTGACACATGCGTCGTGCAGGATTAGAACACCAATGTACACGCTCTGAACAGAACCGCACGTCCGGGCTGTCAGGCCTGCCTCCTTTTTGTGGTTCCTTGTTCACTAGTGCCGATTTAGGCCTAATATCATGTACTCGGACTGGCAGCAAGCCTTGCCTGTTCTAACTTGGCGTATCATAGGATCCGTGTCCTTGTCTTTTTGACAAGCGCCATTTCAGCCCATGGCAACATCATCACACCCTTTCGGAACATGAGCCGGAGCTACTGAAGGTGCGCCCGTAGGGATGGTGGGTTACCGACCTGGGACTTGGTGGTTGTGTCGAAGAGGCGTGGGACACCAGAGGACTGTCAGCCGTAGCCATGGGTCCGGACACAACAACTCATCACTTCAGCATCGCATACAATTGTTTGGACATGAGGGAATCAGCGCCAGATGCGATACTGCAAGTGTTTTGGCCGTTATTCAGCAGTACTTGAGTGCACACCAAAGCAGTCAGATCATCCAATTGCAAGAATGTCGAATATTGCGGTGCATTGATGATTGGTGCAAGTCACAATACTGCGTTCACCGTGCCGACCGGATATCATCGATGCAACCAAATACAATCAGGAGCGATGAAAAGCAGTCAACAGCCGGTGGGCGGCACGACAGCGTCGCAGCCTGTGCATTTGACCGTCTTCATCCACGTGCGAATGTGCTGGCTTTGATTCACCGTCCACCTTTCAAAACACAACGGAGAAGAGGAGCCCTTACACAACATTGGGCTCATGGTGTGTGCCGATCCGTGTCATTATATTGTTTCAATGTCCCGGCTTGTCGCCCCGCACTCCTGTGGCCATACATCTAGATAAAGGACGACGCGCGTCTGGATCACGATGTACAGATTATCATCAACTCACCGGTCCAGCATTTTTTGCGAAACTGCGTTGCTTGGGCAGGCATGACATTTTCATGCCTGATACGTGAAGGAATACATGGAGGAGATATCGCAGACAATATGCTGGCTCTGGCGCATCCATGACAGCCACACAGATGATAGGGCTCAGTCTCGTGAGTGGAGGGATCTGGCACGCCAAGTCCAGGCCACTTCCGCACGTCTGGCGTGGAGGGTGGCACGAACTGCGACGGCCCAGTGCCGCGAGTAAAGAGGTGCACCTGTCCTGGAAACAGACCGTGTCACTTCTGACGACGATCTCTCATATCTGAGCACACAGCGGCCACTTCATATCGGTGCAATGGCTGGAAGGGATGCGCAAAGGTCGCCCGTCGACGACAGGCCCATCAAGAAGGCCCAATGACCATCAAGTGATACAGCTTTAAAGCGTGTCACACGGCGATTCCATAGACTGTGCTCTGCACAGACGATGTGGTGTCCATCTTGGGCAAATCCAGTGTGTGATCTGGCCTGAGGGGCTCTTGCACACTGCCGTCCGGATTGACGACAAGGGCTCGTCGATCGTTGAAGGGTTCCTGCGCTCCCGGCTGGGGGAGACAGGGCTTACCCATGCTTGGCCATGTGTGCTCCGCTCCACCACGCACTCCCATGTACCTCTGTACTTTGATCAATCCCGGATTGTGTACAGTAAGCATGCAACTGCTTTTGGTCTGGGGGAAGGAAAGAATTGCCGTTGAGAGCAACAACAAGATAACTCCAGCTTTAATCTTCGCGAAAATGTGGACGGGCGAGCTTTCTCCAACTCGCTTCCACAAACACCGACAGTCGGCATTTTGACGAGAATGACAACAACAACAACAACAACAACAACAACAACAACAACAACAACGATGACAACAATTACTAATACTCCTGCTCCTCCTAGTCACCACCACCACTGCTGCTGCAATTACTGCTACCACTACTACTACTACTACTCTGAGCAGCACTGCAACTAAAGAACAGAAACTCGCGAAGCTGGCTCACGCCGCCCAAGTCGATGGCGCTTCGATTCGCGCTGGCAGTGCTAGAAGCCCCTCCTCAACAACATTCGGCAACATGCACACCACGACTGGCCCTGCACTTTCACTTGCGTCGGTAGCGCCGGAGCCGATCGTCGAATGATGGGATCTCACTCGACCAGTCAACGGGACTAAACTCTTTCCTTCCATAAGCCCGAGCGAGCTGCGCTGCAGCCCCTCCAGCCAGCAAGTTGTCGTCGTCGAGTCAGTGTGGCACATTCTCAACAACAAGTCAAGCACGTCCTTCTTCCCCTGCGACCACTGTTACGGCTGCGGCTGTTGCTGTGTCAACTTGTTGCTCAACACACTCTCGGCGTTCCCTAGACTTGCAGCTTCAGAAGCTTGTCACACTGGCAGCCCTTTCGGCAGACACTTTGCGCCTATGGTCTGCTTCGCGCCGATCTTGCCACGGCTCATTGCCTCGACCGCCCGCTACGGAGCCATTCGATTCTACCAGGCCCGTCACTCCCGGAGATAACCTTCTATGGAGCCCAACGGTCGAGATCTCCTTGCCCATTGGGTCACTGGGCCATTACCGATTTGGCCACCCCTCCTCGAGGATGTCAGACAGCGTTGCAGTCAAGATAAGGGCCTATCCAGCAGCCTAAGCATTGGCGAGGTAGCATCCCAGGCCATGTTCGCATGTCCTGTGGGCTCCCATCACACTTGGTTTGCCGTGCATCTGCTGCGCGTCCGTCTGGCCTCGCTCGTCGTCCCCGTGCCCAAGACAAGCTGCACTGCCGCACCTCCTTCACGATTCAGTTTCTAAACGTTTGCCTCGTGGCGAATCGCCTCGTCACTTGTTACGCGCAAATAAAACGCAAAGGACCCTTGCCTGTGGCTGACCGCATGTCTCGGATTGTACAGCAGCTGGGTCATGCATCTGAGAAGTATGGTCAACACTCGTGACTGGACCTGTTGTTCGGCTTGATATTCATCGACTTGGCTCCGACAGCTGGTATGCTTGGAGGCTGCCTTTCGGGAGCGACGCACATCTCAAGCTTTCAATTGTCCTTTTGACTTCGGGCCGTGCAGCAAGCTGGACCAACCATTTGGACCTAAACCATAAAGTGTGACATCAAGGGCCATCCAAGAAGAGAAACCGCAGTATGCGGATAGTGAAGACAAGCTCGCTTCTCACATACTGGCTCGATAAGAGTCCTGTACATGCCAGGTGTCTCTACATATAGCAGGCTGATATAAACAGGTCAGGGCTTTAAACTTCGGCACACTTCCACGGCTAGATTCGTGCACAAACCATGCAGCCACCTCCTAAATATACTGCACAACGTGAATATCTACGCAATGAACAAGGGCAAGACGTCCTTTGAGCCGTCTTCATGGTCCCTTTTGCGTCACGGCCACGAGTGCTTCGGCGCAAGCGATTGCATTATTGGATCCTGCAGCTTCTCTTGCATTTGCGACTCGTGCCGACCAGTAGACTCTCGTCCAAGCAGAACATCTGCTCCCGCGTCTCCATCCGTGCTGGCTCAACTGTCCGATAACTGGTCGCTAGATAACTGGCAGATATCACAGTCAGCCCATCAGTCATATCTATCAGATCCCTCGCGACGACATGGCTCCTGCTCGCAGCCAGCAAGTCCTGTCCGTCCAGCGGATAAAAACAAGGCCATCTGTCTACATGCTTCACGATTTCTGTACATGCGTCGACTGCGTGCTCCACTTTTAGGTCCTCTTTGCTTCGTGCAGGCCTCTATCTCGTCATGGCCATGGTGTGATAGGCACTCGCTGCCCCTCCCCTCCCCTGGTCCGATTCAACGGGGGTGGACGCTGCATACATCTTCTCCAGACCCATAGGTCGGTTGCCATGGAGTAACACACCGGATCGTGACCAGATCGGAGGGAGGTGGACATCTGGGGACGGATGGGGTTCTTCCTGGTCTTAGAAGCGGTATCGATGGGCCATGCCCTTCTCATCTCTGCTGTCTTGCCAACTTGTCTCATGAAACAAGGTCTCCTTGCAAAAAGCTCGGCAGAGGAATCGAGAATAAATGGCCGGGCTCCTTCGTCAGAAGCAACCCGTCACCCCTTTCTCCCTTTTCCCCCTCTCCAAGCACCTTGTGCAGGCTACGAACCTCCATCCCACGTCCGCTATCAAACAGAGACAGCCAACCTTCCTGAAACAGACACCTTCATCATCCACCCACACGCCTCTTCTACAGGGGATCTTTGCCAGACTTCCACACAAAGTGCTACCCTTGGGTACTTGCTTTGCTCTGGAGCACGACCTTGTCACTCTCGCCTGCCTTTCCTGGCACAGTCTGAATCGTTTCCACCTCAGCCCTACCTGATTTGCGGCCATCTCTTGGGTCTCGACTCCGTCAAAATCATCCCGCGTTGACCCCACGCTGGACACGACATCCCTTGGACACATGGCGCCTTCTGCTATGATGGATGAGAAGATTGGACAGGTGCCTTTGGAGTCTTATTCTAAGTCGTCCTCTTCAGTGACAGCATCCGTATTGCATGGTCCACGAGACTTGCGATTGGTGAGTACTCTGGTGGCTGTTTCCTTCATTCCGCCCTCTGATCCATGCTAGTCAGCAATATAGATCTCACTGTAACGCAAGATCTCACACTACCCACTGTCTGTTTCTCGACGGGTCCACAGGTCCAAGAAAGACGACGCCCTCGAGTTATATGATTATACCTAGACATACTTCTGCATGTTTTTGCCAAACAAGTACACTGAGTCGCTTGCTGATTCTTCAATCCTGTTCTCAAATCCAGGAATGCAGGTCCATTGAGTTACCATTAGCCGGAGAGATCCAAATCGCCATCCGCTCCACGGGTATCTGCGGTTCTGATGTGTCCTATTTCAAAAAGTTTGCGAATGGGGATCTATGTGCCTGTCAGCCCTTGTCCCTGGGTCATGAGTCCTCTGGCGTTGTCGTTGCCATTGGTCCTCAGGTAACCGGCTTCACTATTGGCGATCGCGTTGCCTTGGAGGTCGGCGTGCCGTGTGGGCAATGCGGTATCTGCCGCAAGGGTAGATACAATCTCTGCAAGAAGATGCGCTTCAGGAGCAGTGCAAAGAGCTTTCCGCACTTCCAAGGAACGTTACAGGAAAGGATCAACCACCCCGCTGTGTGGTGTCACAAGTAAGTCAAATCTCTTCTCCTTTTGTCTGTGCTCGACGAGGCTCTGCTTCTACTGACACATAACCTCTTCACAATTCATCAAGACTTCCTAGCCACATCTCCTTTGACGCCGCGGCCCTACTCGAGCCACTCTCTGTAGCCATCCATGCCCTCAACCGCGCAAAACCCGAGCCAGGCGCGACAGCGCTCGTCATGGGCGCTGGCACCGTCGGCCTGTTGACAGCCGCAATGGCCCAAGAATCTGGTTGTTCAGCCGTCACCATTTGCGATGTTGACCAAGGCCGCGTCGACTATGCACTCGAGCATGGCTTCGCCACTCACGGTTACGTCGTACCGAGACCTTTACACCCCTCGTCGTCTAGCTCTTCAGTAGTTTCGGGCATCTCGACGCCTGGCGCAGACGGCGCCATGACACCAGCGAGCAGCATCTTGTCAACGCTTGACAGTAGGCTTGAAGGGGCGCGCACACTTGCGCATGATATCCTCGCCGTGTCCTCTTCGTCTTGCTCTCCATCTGTCGAAGACGTTTCTGTGCATGATGATGAGCACAGCCCCAACATCGACACCAACAACGTCCAAGACGGGGAAGAAGACGACGAGGGTGTTGATATCGCATTCGAATGCACCGGCAAAGAAGTCTGCATGCATACGGCCTTGTACGCTACCAAACCTGGCGGCAAAGTCATCATGGTCGGTATGGGCACGCCCATCCAGACACTGCCAATGTCCGTTCCGCACCTGCGTGAGGTAGATATTCTGGGTATCTTTCGTTATGCGAACACATACGCAACGGGAATCAGATTACTGAGTGCTTCAAAGAGATTGAAGCAAGCACTCAAAGGACCAAGTGGCAAGACCCTTGTCAAGCGCGGGCTCCCCAGTCTTGATAATATGGTTACGCATCGGTTCAAAGGCCTACATCGTTCGCGCGAGGCGTTTGAGCTGGCGAGTCGCACCGTGGACGATGAAGGGCGGTTGGTGCTAAAGGTTGTGATCGAAGCGTGAGTATGTGCGTCAGCATACACTTGGTCCTCGAATGGTCATTCAATAATGAGTTTCCCTTCAGCGATGCGGAGGTATTCTGGATTCGTTGCGTTTGCTTGTTTTCGTGTCCCTTTTACCTTATATAGCCCCCCGTTGCCTGTTCATTCGTTCGATCATTTTGCTTTGCTATGGCATGAGACTCGGGAGGTTTGCTTTGCGCGTCAAAATTTCCACTTTATTCCGTGGTATTCTCGTTCGCTTTGGTTTGGTTCCGGTAACAAGCGGTATGACATGGGAGGCTCTCTGTTGCTTAATTCCAAGGTGATCCTTGCTGCTCGATATCCTGGGTCGGATCCTCTGCTATTTTATGTTACCGTTTAAATTGTTAGCGAAGATTGGATTGTAAGAAACGAATCTTCTTGATAGCCTTTTCTTGACGTGGGATGTGTTAGCTGTGATTCTAGCCATTCTTGCTCGCTGAGTAAAAAGAATCGAAGATGATGTATCTTTCCTGCACGGCTATACACGTGGTTAGAGTAGGGTCAAAGACATGAAAGTGACCACACTTGTTGTTGTTGAAGGGACATGTATATGATGATCGTTCTCCCCCTATCTAGAAAGATCCTGAAAACGAACAAGGTTAAACCAAACGCCATGCAATGTTTTCAAGTCCTCTTGACGTACGTAAACGCCGTATCGATCCAGGCTTCTTGAATGCCCTCAACGCCAAGCAAAAAGAAAAGTCAACGTGGTTACTCAAAGGGGTATGTGGGCAGCAAAACTATCTCTCATCACGTTTACAGCAAGACGCCGGCTGGTGACATGGATCCAAAGTGCTGAGATCCTCCTTGACCGGAAGCGCGCTGCTGCTTCTGAGCATTCTTTCCTGCCTCTACGGCAGAAAACTTCTTTCCGACCTCTCTTGTCCCAGGCACTCGTTCCATGAGCTGGTTCAACAGCATAATGACACTAACGTCATTCTCCTCACGCAGTAACTCTTCCTTGAACTCTTCTGCGTCCGCCGGCTGAACCAGACTCAAGCGATGTACAAGAGCCTGAATGAGGCGCAATAGAGTCTGGGATGGCTCTACGGATGCACTGCCGCCTGTATTGGCCTCAGCTTCCACTTCCGCAGCGTAGGGCGGAGGGAGCTTGTGCAGGAATTTGATAATGAGGTCGATGCGGGACTTGAGCATCTTGATAGCGTTGGCCTTGGTTGTCAAGGCGGCGATCAAATCTTCGTTTTCCTTGGAAAGCGACACTGTTGCAGGGGTGATCTTTTCGAGTTGTGTGGTAGCAGCCTCTTTCCCCTTGCCCTTGTCCTTTCCCTTTCCTTCGCTCTTGCCCTTGCTCCTTGCACTAGTCTCTGTCTGCTTTTCGCGGACTTGTGCCGATGCGGCGTTGGTCGAACCACCTGCGACCGAGCTCATGCTAATCATTTCGGCCTCGCCGGTTTCGACCACAAAGGGCAGTTCTCGGAACTTGAGCTTGAGTTGTGCATCTCCATCCTTCATCTCCTTGTCTTCGTCTTCATTGTGTGCGTCTTTACTGCCTCCCTCAACCTCAACACTCGTTTCGTAAAGGGTGACGGGGAGCTTTCCGCCAATAGAATCTTGGCCAATTTCGTCTACATGAAGGCCCAGTAGAATGGCAGATTCATTTCGCTGGAGGACTAGGTTGTGGATGGGGAGCACATTGGTGCTGGGGCCGGTTCGAGGAAGCAATGTGTACCATCCGACCAGATCGAGGCCACGATCCTTGTGGACAAGTTTCACTGGAACCTTTAGTTAGATCAAGACCGTGTCCCCAGAAAAGGTGCAGTGCTCACTTTGTTCCAGACGCTCATCAAACCATTCAGTGTCTATAATGACATCTTTTTGCCCTTCCATGGACGTCTTGACTTCGTATGCGAACTCGATACTGATCTCGCGGCCATTTTGCTGGCCGAGCAAGGCACCCACGACGGGACCAGGCTCCTTGCGCAGAGTATGCCGCACCACGTAGTCGGATATTGAGATTAAGGGCAGTGGATGCAGAATGACGTGCTCCATTGTCGCTGGCTTGTGCCTCGGTCGAGATATTGATGGGGTTGAGGTTTGTTGTGTTTGAATGCCTCGCACTGAAGAGAAGGGAACACGGGCAGCGAGCTGCAACGACGGACAATGAAGCGTACGACGGCTCTCGGAATATAGGTGTTTGGGCCGTTGCTCCTGAGCTAGCTCAAATATCTTCTTCTGTTTAGAGGCTTGCTTTGTTGCTGTGTTTGGCGAGCTAGTTCAAGTCTCAGGTGGCGGGGGCAGCGGAATCGTTTGTTGTCAAGGTCAGCGTCGAAAGCAGTAGAAGTGGAAAGGACCAATGGATGCGTCAGAGGGTCAGAAGATATCGGAGAGTGGTGCTTCTGCTTATTAGCGTTGGTACTCAAAGACGCGAAGTAGGTGGTTATTTGAAAGATGGGAATGTCAAGATTCCAAGGCGGCATCTAAAGTCAACACTACGCCCTTTGCCAGGGTACAAGCTGGCCGGGAAGGCATCTCTACGGTGCACGTGGCACTTAAAAGTCAGAGCGTCTGTCAAGCTGACCCAAGATGGAAGGTGGGGTAAGGCGGGGATGCGCGATGTACTATGTAGTAGTTGAGGTAAATGCATTGGGTCCACATAAACAAGGATCACATCAAATGTCACTCTCGGAATGACTTCAATGTTACGCTTCACTGCCAGATACCCAAGCAGATCAACTTGCCCATCCCACTGGAGCTCGTGCGGTCGAGCTAAAGCAAGTTGATGATGGAAGTACCTAAATATTGTGCGCAGGATTCCTTGATAGCTGCTTTTGGCCGTTACTGACGGGGTGAATAGGATTCTTGACTATCAATCACAGTCCCATGTATTCTGTGAAATGGGCTCATCGAACTCCTCTTAGAACCGCATAAGGTCATTTGCATACCCAGCTTTCCAACCCAGTGTCAAAGTCTGCGGACAAGTCAAAACTCTCAAATTTGCATTGTTGGCATGCTGGAAAAAAAACAAAAAAAAAAAAACAAAAAAAAACCTGCATGTTTCCGAGATATGCTTACCACACAATGACATGGCATGCTTATGCTCCAAGTCACCGAGCTCAGACATGAATATTGGTCCTTCTAATCTGGCTATAACCTTTGCAGAATTGTCAGATGATATGACTGTATGCTAGAGTCTGGAGCTGCCTACAAGGGGTTTTTGCACACGCGCAAATGTCTTTGAAAAGGTCAGATCCTGGAATATCACCATAAAATGATGGGTGCAAGCAAACACACAAATGCCACAGGCACTCAGCCCTACTCGGAACCCGATGTTTGTTTTCCATCATTAACAACAACTACTTCACAAGTGACAAAGGTCAGGCAGGCACAGTGGAAATTCCCTGTATTGGTGGGTATCAGGCATTGCCAGATGCCGCAGTGAGGCCGACAATGATGGCGGATAACAAACTCATCAAAGAAAGTTCACTGACATAACTCGGATGTGGAATTATCCAATCAATACCTTTCGCACTTGCTCTATATCTGCCTACTGGGCACCTTGCCTTTGTTGGACAATAAAAGAAAAGCATGTGCAGACAGCGGCAGCTCTTGAAAGATAGCCATCGGCCATGAGAATGAGAGCCTCATTGTAAGTCCTGTTCCGGAAGAGATGATACCACTGAGAATTTTATCCAACATCCATACCCTATATCTTCAGAGTCTTTCTCTCTGATATAGACCACGTCAGTCTCATGATGTTGAGACTGCAGTCAGATTCCATAGTCCATCTCAATATCGACACGCAGCACTTCGAAATGGAACGCCTTCCTCCTCAGACCCAAAGCCTACCAAGTATGCCACCTCTTCTTCTTACTCCTCCTTCTCCTGCAAATGATGGATTGTCCTGCATCCCTTCCTTTCACTCTTCTCCAGGGCCAATGCTGGCACCGATATCGCACATGGACTTTCCCAGTTCTATACCAGCCAAGAGAGGTCCGGAGGATGATGTTCAGTTTGTCTCTGCTCACCTCGTCAAAAAGGCTCGAAGCGGCATCGAATCTGCACCGATTGGAGCGCAGCAGATACCACAGCAAGTACATCAGCAGGTGCTGCAGCAGAGCAATGTACAGCCTCACGACAAGAATGACATTACACAGTATCCTCAAGATCCACAGCAACACTCTTTTGGCGGCTCGACCATGGGCACGCACACGCTTGGGCGTAGAGCTTCGATAGCAGGCCTGGAGAACTACGTTTTCCCTCAACCAATCAACAGTACGCCCTGTCAGACATCGCGAAGCTCGCCTATGCTCTCTCCAAAGCAGCTCCCCAGGCCGATGCTGCAGGATCCAGCCATTGGAACGATTCAGCCCTCAGAAGCCACTGCCACATCAACTGCAACTTCTCTGCAACATGCTGGGCTGCAGACCCCCTGGGGTATGGCTGGTCTTTATCCTCAGCCCGCTTCGATACCTGTACCTACGGGCTGGAGCTCGCAAATGTCATTGCCTCCAAGTCAAGCCCAGCATGTGGAGCGACCTCCGTCTGAGCCAGAAAAAGCCCCTTCACAGCCTCCTCCAGCACGGCTTTGTACACCTCAGGAGCAAGACCCTGTCCAATTCGTTCAGTCCAATGCTTCGCATGCTCAAGCCAAAGATCCAAGCCGTCATCCTGCAGAACATCTCAGGAACAATTCCCCTACCCGGCCAAACTCCATGCCATCTCCCCAACCAGGTCCAAAGATAGGAGACATCAGTCCAGCCCAGGAAACAGCAGTCAACGACCGCGCGCGGACCACGGCCCAGTCTCCAACAATTCCAGCTGCGAGCTACACCAGCCACACAGCTTATCCGCAGGTTTCAACAAAACCATTACCGCAGATACCAAAACCTCCGTGCTTGATTTGCGAGCAAATGCGCCACCAAGCTTTTCTAAACCAAGCCAATGGTCTTCCAGTTGGACATCATCTTCATTTGCAACAACAAGCCTGGCAGGGTTTGAGCCCATTCCAGCAGCAACTCCATCTGGTGAACCCGTCTGCGACCGCCTCTGTCGTTGGACTGCAGAACTACCAGATGCGACACCAGCCGTTTCATACCGGCCAGTATCCGGTGGGATTCGCCATGCCCCAGGTTCAGGTTCCTGTCCAAGTGCCTATCCAGAGGGTGGCCCAAGTTGTCAACACGAATCCAGAGGAGCAATGGCAGGGTGAGCGTCCTCAAAATGGTCAGACCCATTCGAATCCGGCAGTAGACACCAATCAGACGACCCGAGACCAGCTTCAAGTGGCTCAGCCTGCGCGGCATGCATATCTCCAGACCGCTGTAGCACCTCCTCAGCCTTCAGCTGTCACTGCAAGGCCACACGTCATTCCATGTGTGCAACAGTCCGCTACGGCAGTGCCTCTTGCGCCTCCTTCGACTGTGCTGGCAACGGCTGTTCAACAGACACAGCCACCTGTGGTCGCTCAGTCTCCCAAGCCAATGACTCATTCCGAGCTGCGGAATTTCTCTCCGAATTTGATTGTCGACATTGCAGAGACTTGCGAGGGTGTGTTTCCTTGGGACGAAGTGGCTCAGAGACACGGGGTGTCTCGCACCAAGATCATCGAGACTTTCTCAGCCATCATCCAGCTGCCGCTGCTGCGATGTACAACAGATAAGAAACGCCACGGAAAGCTTGCCACGAACCGGCTCCGCGAGTACACCAAGGCGAAGAAGGATGCTGAAGCAGCAGCAACTGCCACAACGAAGACGGTAGCCCCTGCCAAATCGTCGCCTAAACCAACGGCCTCGCAAAACAACCTGCCACGGGGCCCACAGGGCAACGGCGAAGGCCTTGCTCAAGCAGACAACCCTCATTCCAGCTACAAAACGCCAATCCTTCCCAGTATCTTTGAGATGGCCAATACCATGGCACCTGTCAAACTCCCTTCAACGCTGGCCCACTCGTTTGCTGAACAGTAGCAGCCGCAGAGCCACCAGCAACAATGAACAACAGCAAGTTTCGTTGCAATCTGTTTCAACCCATGTTAATCCAACAGAAAAGACCAGTCCACAGCCCTACCCAAGTTTCCATGGACCCACTGCTCATACCTGCCCGGCCAGCGACAGGCCACCGTTGGATCCAGCCCCAAGGTTACGACTTTGTTGATCTGTGCAAGGTCCTCCATTTGCATCCTCGCGTCGACCCGTAGCTGTCTCTCAAAATTGCGCACATCCTGGATGCGGCCCTCCTCCATGGCGCGGCGAATCTTCAAGAGGTACAGTTCGCGTCGCACCGTGTATCGGACGAGTATCTCACTGCGGATGTGCGAAGGATCGCATGCGGCGCAGGTGCAGTCGAGCCAGGCACGCCGCACAGGCAGAGGGCATTGTTTGGGGCACCGTGGGCCGGACCAGTGGATGAGGTAGTGGGAGCAGAGGAGCTGAGTTGCGGTGCCGTTGCACATTGTTTCCTGTTGTCGGCCGTATGTCTTTGCGTTGTGTTCGCTGGGGATTTCTCACTCTTGGTATGTTTTGTTGGTCCATTTATCCATTCGCTCGCATGCTGTTGGTCTGTCGGTCTGCCCAAAGGTTTGACGCTGACCTTCCTCCGTGCGAATATGCAGAGTCTCCGGGAGACTTTTTTTCTTGTTCCAAATTTCTGTGGCAACGAATCTAGAATAATGTCATTTTGTAGTGGTGTTCAAATCCCAGAGACAGAAGAGAAAAGGGAAAAACAATAAGACCGCAGGTGAACAAACAGCTGTCAACTCTCAAGCCCCGTGCGGCGCCGTTTTGGCTGGCGGGAACACAAGGGAGACTACCAGTTCTGCAGTGGACGTTCCGTTGTCTTGGGAAAAAAGTGCCACTTTTGAGAAATGACATGTCTCGGATGTTGTTTTGCGAAATCCGCAAAAGACACAATGAATCTGGGTAGTACTTTGTACATGTTGTCAGAATGCGCAGGTTTCCATTAACGTATACACAACGATACATGCGTTCGCGATTATTCCCTTTCTACATTCTTGTCGCTGCTTCTTTGTGGGCGGGGTTGAATCATCTTGGGCATTGTGACTTGAAGATCTCGGAAATGAAGTACGCCAGTTGTATTTGGGGGTACATCAACTGCGACTGTGACTGCCGCTAATGAAATTTTTTCGTATTTTGTTCAACTATAGTCGCCCCCGTATGCGTCCAAGTTTTCATTATGAAGGATCAGTATTCACGGTCCGTTAGCGATGCTTCAAATTTCCTTTCCTCGGATAAACCATCATGCTTTCTGCTCGGTTGTCTAGATTTCATACCGTATCATGTTGAATAATAGCAGCACTCAAGACTTATCAATATATTCGCCTATACTCAACGTATCAACTACTACAAGAGCCCTTGCACCGCTATTTTGTTCTATCATTGTGAATATTCCAAACAACTACCTAGATAAAGAATAAATTCTTTTCAGACTTGATATCATCCAATCAGCACAAGCTTATGCAATACTTCTTCCATAATACATCTCTTCTTCCTCTACTTCCTCTTCTAGCCACGGCCACTGTCATCGCCGTTTGGCACCAAGCCACATCAGCACCATGTCTCATTTCTTCTCTTGTTCCATTTCGCTCCATATTTGCCGTTGCTCTCTTGGCCCTCTTCTCGCCCCTTCCTCCCCTCATTTCCACCTTCTTTACAATTAGTCCTGGCATTTTAGTCACTGTTCTAATGAGCTACTCCCGCTAGCTAGCTAGTAGCTTCCTTGGTTAGCCTACTCCCGGGCCTCCTGACTTTTGCATGCTACCTGCTGTCACTGTCACTGTCACTGTCATTTTATAAAATTCCATGAATCATTCTAGAGTCTTTGCCCGGTCAAGTACGTTCTGTCGGTACGCCATTGGCACGCCACTGGGAAGGATGGCTTGGATGCTCTCAGTAAAGAATGCACTTACTTGCAAACCAAGTATGATGTTGGCATAGTTTATATCATGGTGGTGTCCTCGTTGTTCGAGTCGTCGGACATTAGAGGCATGCTGACACGCTAGTATTGGTAAACGTGAATACAAAACTGTCTCAAGCATAACGACATCGAAACGACCAACCACAACACATTCAACACCTAGGTACTTACTAACTCGGCGCAGGTCAAGTATTGATTGATTTTTATTTTTATCTTCATTTTTACAACTCACCTTCTCAGATGTCAAACCCAAGTTCCGGACTCCCTCTGTATGTGCTTATCTAGATCCAGCGCCTCTTTGTTGGGGACAAAAAAGTACACAGATTGTCAATCACCCAGGAACCCAATCCAGCAGCCCAATCCAGCAGCCCAATCCCAGGAACCCAACCAATCGGAACCTAATAAACTAGCCTTGCCCAAAATAGCAAGTAATCGACACCACCATCCCCTTCCCTTCGTCTGAAGCCTAGCCCGATATTCCTCCCATTGCTCATCATCATCATACTCAGAATCAGGCCAGCGTCGTCGCACCTTAAAAACAAAAAATCTCCACAAGGCTAATATATATGTGGATGATGGACCCAGCGCTAACAACCAACCACCCCAGCCCGAAATTCCTCCGTTCTCAAAAAGGGCTGGTGGAGAAACGGGACGGGCAAGGGCGGCGCTTGTTCATAGAACTAAAATCATTCAGGTACGGTCTGAACGTTGTCCCTTTAGAAGGCTTCCTTCCAGGTTCCAAAAGAAGTTCTGTTTCCCAGGCGTAGCTCCATCGGGCCGACGGATTGGCAGTTTCCGGTACCTGAATGTGTACTTGGGTTGACAACATCCGACAATTCTCACACTGTTTTTGTATTGTTCAGAACCCTTTTAGGCGGCTTCTTCAATTCACTCCAACAATCTGCGAACCAGGAGTGGCCAGCACAAAGTTCAATATATAACGAGTTTGCAATTTTTGGGGGGGGGGGGGTTGTGAGCTAGCACTTTTGTTTCCTTCCTTTTTTTTTCCTTCTTGGTTTCCCCCTAAATATAAACACAGTACATTGCACGCACGTGATATGAATTTGCTCCAGAGATTCTCATTGCCGATCCTGACCACGCATCTCAGGCACTTGTGGCCAAGCTGTTAATCTCTGTGAATTCCTTTCCAAAATAGGATGCTGGTCATCATCTCCAACATGATCAATTTTAAATGTGCTGCTCGATGGTGTCGGCGTTGATACTTCGTGGATGCCGTCACGCATACTCAATTTGCGTGCCAGGCCGCCATGCTCGTTGCTCATTTCAAAAGATTCTCCAGATGGCAAAACGAGCACTGGGCTGATGAGCAAGTCTGGTGCTTGCTGCAAGGAGTTTCGTTGTCGATGGTCCTGCCATGGCGATGAAATGACTGGAGGAATTTTGGTGCGCCGTTCGAGTCTACAACGGATGCATTGTGGCACAAGCTTGGTGTAAAAGAAGTCGCGAAACACTTTGGTTGTTCCAAAAACAACAAAAGCCAGTATGCTCGCGGATACGCCCGGGACGAATGACGTGACATCCGTAATGGCGTGGCTGGGTCGCAGGTTGACTATCTCGTCTTGGGCTATAAGGGTGGTTCCTATTGCAAAGGCGATTTCAGACATGATTGTGACGAGTTCGAAAGCACTGTTCAGGATTCGGGTTAGCACCTCAAAAGTCATGGGTCATTGCTACCAAAGTCAAGGGTTGCCAGAGACGTACGCGAGACCTGCAAAAGCGATTGTAAATCGTACAATCAACCAGTTGTCATAAATGCTTCTTCGGCGAGGAGCGCTGCCACTGCTCCTTGTTGCTAGACTATTTGTAGGCTGAGACTCTATGTCGGCCGGTCGGCGGTCGGCATATCCGACATGCCATGACATCTCTGACTGCGTCGAGACGTATTTGACGAGGATCGCCACAAGGAGGACGGCACCTAATGCTAGCGATATGGCCACTGAGCATGATGGAACAGGAATCAGCGCATGTTTCATGTTTCACAAAGAGGCACAAGACGTTGAGCTCGATGGTACGCACTGATGAAGTTGGCGACAAAATAAAAGCCAATCGTCGAACTCTGCAGGATCTTTGACCGCATCAGGACGACTTGAATGACGGGCAAGAGGATAGCCGTGGCTTTGGCCATGTTACCGCCGTATCGTTGAACAGAAACAGAGACCTCCATCTGGAAGACTGAGTGTGCAAGTTGATAGCACCTGTTGCCGCGTGTCAGTGGCGTGAGCGTCTTGCATGCATGCATGTAAATTAGGCACTGAAGAGCACTGCTTACCATACTAGGACGAGAATGGCTTCGACATTGTAACAATACCACTCTGTAATAACATCAGCATCAACGTCTTGGAAATTTGAATTTGGTATGCTTCTTTGAGCGGCAATAGGAATTGGTGGGATACAACCTACGAATATAAAACAACACAAGATCGATCCCAACAGACGGCCCAGCAACAGATAGCTCAGGGTTGCTGTAATTGGCTTTGACATAATCGGATTGCGCAAACTTGAGATTCACCCAGTCCAGGTAGGTATGGAGCTGCTGGATCATATTGACCAGCGTACTGAGCGAGATGAAGAGAGCAAGTAGCGCCACATCTTGCGGGAGAATTGGGTCAGCGGTTGGCTCATCGAAGCAAACTGTCTGAATCCAGGGTTTCCGGGGCATGTAAATCGAACAACTCACAACTCTTCCACTCTCGGTGGGCTATGGTTGCCCACAGTAGCGCCGAGCTCAGCAGCAAGCAGATGAAGCTGTAGGTAAAGACGCCGGCTGCAGCGCCAATGGCTTCAGGCGGAAACTGCTCGGCTATGCCGGACATGACGACCACAAGGCCACCTCGAGACGGCAACTCATGGATCCAGGAGGAAGAAGCAACTCGGCAGTTTGAGGACGAGCAAGACGAAGCAGAGGTAGTGGCAGGGTGGGGGGCGGGGGACGAGACTGGGGAAGTGGGCAGTCGAGCATTGCTATAATACAAGCATGAGAAGCAGCAGCAGCAGCAGAGAAGAAAAAGAAAGAGGGTCAACCTCGTAAACCACCAAACGGTTAATATCTTGGAAGGACGGCAACGACACTAGAAGCAAGGAAGTTGAGCGCAAGGGCGTTGCCAAGTTGGGTTGACAGCAGCAAAAGCCAGCCTAGACTAGTGTTAGAGGTGAATTGGGCTGCCTGACGCTAACATGTAGAGCAGGAGGCTGGAGGGATGAAGAGGGCAAGGGGCCCAGGGAACAGCGGGCTGAGCAGATCCCATCAGCAGGGGGGTTGCATAGTGCTGGGAGCGCCATGTTTGTTCAATGGCGAGAGCGAGCCCTGCAGCTAGCAACTGGCAGCTAGCATCTAGCAGCATGGCATTAGTGCGCTGGCCATTAGAGTACAGAGTCCAACAGCCAGGGATGACCCAAGCAGCCACGATGAGAGCCACATCGGTACTGGACTGCGACTCGCTGCCTTGTGTCTGGCGCAACTGGGGCGCGAGTGGGCTTCGCGTTTCACCTGTACCAAACCCGAGACAGAACGAGGGCAGCTGTGGGTTTATTCTCCGAACAGTTAGAGTAACCTTCGGGAGGGGGGAAAAAAATTAAAAAAAATTATTGGGCTTGTTCTCCCGCGCGGCGGCTGAAGACGACGGCGCGCTATGACCTCTGCGTCGCCAGCACGCCTTGAAATCATCCAACCCTCTGGATGAAGATATAGGAGAGAGAGAGAGAGAGCCAGAGCAGATTATCTGACATGCTAAGTGCACTGCTGCAGATGTTATATCATAATTCATCTCTGATACTTCTTTGCAACTGTATTGGAGCCTGTCATGGACGGACTTGCACTCTCAGTCCAACAAAGCCCAGCAGTCATCAAAGTCAGCAACACTACATCCGAGGCCCACTGCAACCGCCGAGCAACCCCGTCCAAAAGGTTTTCGCTAATCTAGTTCAACGTGAGCTTGAACCACCCAGCTGGGCCCGAGGTTCCAAATCAAGATGCGGCACCGTGGCCTGCTGGGTCTGCTGGATGCATAGTGGGATGACGAGGCCTCTGGTCGAATTAGTTCCTAAACCGGCCTTCCAAATTGGAAGAGCCCTAAGGCTTTACAGGGGTTCCATGCTCTCATGTAAGGTACACGATGCGTGATGGGGCCTGGGACCCTAACCCCTGGGCTCGTCCAGAACCGTCCTCCAACGCCTGGGCTACTTACACAATGCGCTGCCGTTAGAACCTAGGGTCCCCTTTTTCAGTGGCAGCGGGCCAAAAGGGCCTAGATGTACCGTACCTCGAGCACCTACTAGATCAGACACTGCACCTGGAATTCTCGCCCGCCCGCCAGCTACCAGGCCCACCGTCTACAGATATAATGCACGGGCGATTTCATCTCGTCTCTCAATTGCTTGTCCGCCAATCTGGCGTATCCAAGATCAGAGCTCTGCCATGGCCAAAAGCCAAAGCCAAAATATCCCACCCTAGCATGAAAGGATCCTCCGGAACACATCCCGCACGTGGGTTCACGATCCAGTGCTACGCTGGACGGGCTGGGCAGATCGGCTCGACCCAGGCAGCCCACGCTAAGTAGCGTCTAGCCGCAAAAGTTTCTCTACACCCGGTGCTAGCTCAATGGTGAAGCTGGCAAAATCTCCGACCAGTGAAGCCACTGTTTGGAGGGGAAAGAAGGGTCAATTACATTATTGTATAGTCAAACTACTAGTCGGATCCAATTTTTGCAATTTGTGCATTCGATTCTGGCTGTCTAGTAGTTAATGTGGGTGGGTTAATCACATGTGCCGGGCTGAGGTACATGCTGTAGGACTTAGTCAGATATGATGTATTATAACGGGGTTTAATCGTAAAGTGGAGCCCAGGTTGAGTAACAGGGGCTCTGTCCCTTGCACCACCCTTGCGCATGCCCAGCCGGCTAGAATCAAGTGCAAGCGCGCTGCTCAGAGGCTCAGCCCCACTATCTCTTGATGATATAGACGCGTTTGACAGCACTGAACGCGTCTCCCCAGAATTTGGGCACCCCGCCACTGCAAGCAACCTCTGTATGTCATCACTTTCAACCTTGAATCCTCAACTTTTACCAATTCTTGAGCCTGCCATCGACCAAATTTAATTCGACCAAATTTGAAAACCACACACGCTACATCTCGAATAACCCATACCGTACAAACACAAAAATTCAGTACAGTCCAGGAAAATTAGAGGGGGGAACAGTTCCTTTCTTTCCCACTTTTTCATAAACAGACACACACAGACACACACCAATGGAATCTCAATCCGACGAGCCAGATCTGCCAGCCGGCTGGGGCAACGCCCAACGCGCCTTCCTTCAAGCCCTCATGGGCCGCGGCACCCTGACCGCCCGCGAAGCCAAATCCATCCTCGCCGCCATCCAAGGCTCCGGCGCCTCAGCTAGAGACATAACCGACGACCAAGTCCGCCAATTCATCAGCCAGGCCCGCGAGGCCGTCGCTCCGCTCGACTATGACATCCGCAGCACAGTGCACCAGACCACGCGGCAGCAAGTCTGGGCCCTCATCAACGCCCACAGCGACCCGAGCACGCAGCTCGCGACGTCGCGCAACCCCGAGGAAATCGCTTTCATCAAGCGCCTGCTGGACGCCATGTTCGACACGTGTAATACCCCACGGCGGGAGATCATGGCTGTTACGGCGGCGCAGGCGAGAAAAGTCGCGAGGCCGCCGGCGCAGCCCCACAGATTCAACAACAACTACAATAATAATGATAATCATAATCATAATGCCGGCGAAGACGCTGATGGAGCAGCGCGACAGAAACAGACTGCTGCGGTGCCGGTGGATAAGGGGCTCAAACACAGCGAGGTTGAAAAGCTGCTGCCGAGTCTTGTCGATGAGGGCTGGCTGGAGTTGAGCGACGAAGGATTCTACAGCTTGAGTCCGCGGGCGCTCATGGAGCTCAAACCGTGGTTGCTCGAGACGTACAACGAGCCCGACGCCACGCCCGAAGACTGGCAGCGCATCAAGTTTTGCGAGGCGTGCAAGGATATTATCACCACGGGCCAGCGGTGTCCATCGCTCGAGTGCAATCTGCGACTGCACGACATGTGCACAGAGGCTTTTTGGCGCACTAGGAGAGGCGGTCAAAAAGTTTGTTCAAAATGTCAAACGGAATGGAATGGCGCGGTGTTTGTGGGTCCCCGAGCCGTCACCGCGGCGGCTGCGGCTTCTGCACGCCAGAGGACGTCTGGTGGTGGGACGAGTAATGCGGACAGTTCCATGATGCCGGAGCAGGTGAAGGGTTCCGATGAAGAAGAATGATTTCTGTTACAGTCCATTTGTCCGGTGAGAACTGTTTTCCGTAGGACTCAATGTACAAAGAGAAGTGGTCATTATCACATAAGAGCCAAATATCTTATTGGCTCATCATGATTGCCTCTGGTCATTCAAAGTAGCTTGAATATTATGTGGATGCTGTTGAGCGGGTAGACAGTCGTCTAATTCTAGAGATAGCCTGACCCTGGTGTGTATGCCAAAAAAGAAGACAGAAAAAATAAACCGCCTGAAAAAAAGTCTGAAGCCTTCACCAGTCCGTGATGCACCGCAATCAAACGATGACAAGTATGCCGAACTGGTCATGGCTTGACCAATAAAAGGGCACATCTGCCTTTACCAGGCGACTGTCCTATAAAAAAAACCACCCCCCAAAAAGCCACCCCAAAATCAGGCATTGTGACAGTCCTTCGGCGTAATAGAAAAGTCTCCTTCTTTCGCTTTCTTGGGCAAGACGACGTATGGAGCATTCTGGTTTTCGATCATCGTCCACAGCATATCCAGAGCGAACACGTCAGGTCGCAAGATTGTAACGGTCCAACGACAGTCTTCCAAAGGCCAGCTCGCCCCAGTATCTTTAACGCGAAAACCGTAATAGGTGAAATCTTTATTTTGCGGTGGTGTAAGAGCTTTCGCTGCTGAGATGATAGTTTGCGGAGACGATCTACATACGTGAAATGCTTCAACGAAAGCCATATCATATGCATTGATTACAGCTACTCTATGCCAGCAATCATACAGTTCAAGTGCGGTTCCAACGAAATTATCAAATGCCGATGAAGCCTGGGTAAAGCTGTCAACACGTTGATAACGACATCATAGGCATTTCTCGTGTGATCCGGTATTGTTGGGGACTTATTGCACTCAGAATCATATTGAACAAGGTCCAGCATTCCGAAACATTTATCTCCCATCGCCTTAGGCGAATATGAACGTTTCCGTTCCAGTGCCTAGCAAGGATAAATATTTGTAGCAGCCAAGCTGGCACATGTAAAGTTTTGCCCTTCAAAATATCATAGTGGTAGTTGAAGGGAGACAATAGGCGAGCGCCGTCTTTGTAGTCGTCGACAAGCAATTCGGCCAGTTCTGCCAGTGCTCGCCACATAACAATATCAGTCCTGCAGCAGAGAGTGACGGATTTAACGCAACCGATTTCTTGTTAAATTCAGACGTGGTAAAACATAAGACCGTTGCATGAATGATATCAATGGATGGACGCGTAAGGCTCCATTTCCCAGCGAATGCCAGGATCTTGAATTATGATACCGCGCTGAGATCATAACTTGTTGGTGACATAAAGGAGTATCTGGATCTGTTGAACTTGCCCAACCACGAGCACAGTCGCCTTCCAGCATAGTGCGAAAGAGATAGGACAGCGGATTCCTTTTTAGTGAGGCGGAACAACTCTTCGCTGTCGTCGGCATAGTTGCCCATGTTTGCGAGGACCGGCTGAGCTTAAGATGTACTGGCTGGTGCTGTATCGGTCTTCGTTATCTGAGGGAGGAGGCGCAAAGGCCACGCTTTTCTTAAGCAAGCTCACTCCTGAGATATCTACGAGACCCCTGCTCGGCGACTACGCCCAATGGTTGAGGCCATCATGCTGCGGTTGCCGTTGGCGCAGCGAGCGCCCTTTTATTCTTTCCAGGGCTCGCGAAAGAAATTCCATGAAAGGAGTGGTTGCTCATCTACGAAACAGCCGCGAGTTTGGTGAGTGCGTGTCGACTATAGATTTTTGAAAGAGGATGCCCTGCTGTCATTTGCAGATTCACAGGTATTGTCACGACGAACATTGAAAATCGTGCCATCCATGGCTGGTAGCCTTCTTCTTTCTGTATTTAACGACCAAGTAAGGTGGTGCTTTCCCTCATAGGATATTTTCAGATATTCCATAGGTACTTGACACAGCCGCAGACTCGAGTGGGCTATCAGGTAGATTACAAGTACTCTCGCTTGTCCCAAACCACTATCATGGCACCGCAACAACGCTGATGACGTCATTGTTTCTGCCTTTTGTCCAGCGCTCAACAGCATGTTGGGCCGCTATTCTGCTATCGTAAACTTGCAAGATTCATGTCTGGCATCGTATTGGTTGCTAGGAAGTCATTGGATGGCAGGTGGCTAGACAGAAGAGATGGGAATGACAAGCCTCTGGCCAAACGGTTCCAGTGGCTATGTTTCGCCTGCCTGCAGGCGGCCTCTACAGCCCAGCACTGCCCAGGTGTTTTCTCTCGCCACCTCGAGTATGCTGTACGTACATATACTTGGGGGCTTCCAAGGTTTCTAGTGAATCTTATATCGTACACCTTGTACCAAGTCAGTACTTACTTGAAAGCATATAATTGCATCAGCGTGCAATCAAGGACACACGCAGGCCACACAACACCCACTCCTCTTCAACATCTTGACCCAAGATTTCCGTCACACAACAAATCGACAACCTCTCAACAGCTTTCTTTTTATCAAGAGCAATATGCTGGAATACTTTGCCATCCGGAGATTCAGAAAGAACCGCGACGACAAGGTCAAGGCTCGTCAAGAAACAAAAGAGCACCAGGAGCTTGCAGATCAAAAAGCAGCACGCTCCTCCTCGCCCGGCGCGCAAGGCCCTGTCCTCACCGATGACGACGAACTTTTCTTTGAGCGTTTAACTGGCGAGGACGGCTTCTCAGATGAGGACGGCAAGCGGCCTCCGCTCCCGCCTCGAGGCAGCACACCCTCTTTCACCTGGGAAAGTGACTGGGACAGCGACAACGAAGGTCCCGCGACCGGCAAAGGCAAGATGGCCGCCAGCAGCAGTGGCAGGCACAAAGAGAAAGCCGATGCAGCCACCAATCATGTCCAGAAATCACAGCCTGGTAACGACAACAGTAACAACAAAAGCCGCTTTTCCTTCTGGGCTCACAAGCGTCCGGCAAACAAGAAGGGCGGCGATACTCTTGCACCGCCGCCCGTCGCTGGCCAGCAGCAGCAAGAAGCCATTGCTATCACCGCCGAGGAGGAAGAGCGCGAGCAGCGCGACATTAGTCGTGTGCTCGACGACTTGAACCTCTCAGCACGCAACAACAAGATTGTTTCGCTATCCAAGGAAAGCCAAGAGCTCGTCTCGAGCTTCACCTTCGTGCTTAAGGACCTTGTCAATGGCGTTCCCACAGCCGGACGCGATCTTCAGGCCCTGTTCGACGATCACGACGGCACGCTGGCCAAGAACTTCGAAAAGCTTCCGGGCAGCTTGAAGAAGCTTGTCACAAGCCTACCGACCAAGCTGACAGGGACTTTGGCGCCAGAACTGCTGGCTGTCGCTGCTGAGAGCCAGGGTATCAGGAGAGACGAGGCGGCCGCTGCGGGCGGCGTCAAGGACCAAGCCAAAAAGTTGCTGATGCCGCGAAGCATTAGCGATTTAGTCACCAAGCCAGGTGCCATTGTTGGCATGTTGAAGGCTATTATGAATGCGCTCAAGACGAGATGGCCAGCTTTCATTGGCACAAACGTCATCTGGAGTGTGGCGCTTTTCTGTGAGTTGTCTATCAGTCTCGCATGATTTGGTGTCATTATATCAGGCTGTCGAACGGATCAATTGCTAACATTATCACAGTGCTCATGTTTGTGCTCTGGTACTGCCACAAGAGAGGCCGCGAGGTTCGCCTGGAGAAGGAAAAGGCCGCAGCCACGGACCTGGGCGGCCACGTCGAAGAAAACCCAGAGGCCAGCTCCGATGTGAATTCACCAATGCTTCTTGAAGCGCCCCGGTCGCCTGTCCGCTTCGATAGCTCCAATATTGAGTACGCGATGAAGTAATGAGATACCCGCTGATTGAATGTTTGTTCTTTGTTTGTATTGCGATGGAGATGGGAATGAGGAAGACACTTCTCACAAGAGTCTGGGAAGATCATAACAGCCTCAGAATGGATTCGTGGACCACATCAAAGATTACAAGGAATACTGGATAATGACTAGCTCAGGCGTCGGAATGGATGAGGACTCGGGGCAATGATGCTAGCCACAACAAAAGACTTCCATAGCTGTTTCTGAACTTCTTCACGCCGGCACGATCCCGGCTGTAATCCAATATATATGCCGTTGACACCAAACTAGCCCTTCAGTCTCCATGGAGACCATTCACACCGTCAGCCACAATGCCGTCCAACTCTTCCTTGTTGCGCCTATACAGCTCCTGCGCTTCTCTTTCCCGCCTGCTAATAAAGGCAACCTCCTCCCGCAACGAACCGAGCCGGTTCTGAACAGCAATCTCTTCAGACTTTGCCAGGATCCTAAACGCACTCAGCGCATTCGTCGCCTTTTCCAATTCGGCCGAAGAATCACCAATCTTTTTGCGAAGCGTGTCCGCACGCTGCTTGTACCCGCCCAAGTGCAAGTTGAGCTTCTTTTCAACCTTGGCGCCCCGTTCCGCCGAGGCAACCATGCGCTCCTGGACGTCCTCGTACGCCGCCTTGAGCGTAGTCAGCTGCTCTTCTTCCTCGTCGTCATCGTAGCAGCCCAGGCCGAGGAGAAGCGAGTTAGTGTTTGACCTGGCCCACACGGCCTCGACTTGCGCCGGCGCGAGCGCCCCCTTGGCTTCGACGAGGATCTGCCTCCGCGCTTCGCTGAGCAAGTCGTCGTCGATCTGTTCCAGCCGCGGCGGCGGGGTCTTGTTGGGTGGCTGGTTGCCCGCGGGCAAGGGAAACCTTAGCGAGTCGTAGAGGATGAGCAGCCCTGCTTCCTTCGCAATGGCTTTTTCAGCGGGGTCTTGCAGCTCCTCGGCAGCGCGTTGCAGCACCGCATAGTCGACTGAGGTGGGCCGTGGCAGATTTCTCTGCATGACTTGTGTTCGCCGCTTCCTCTCGAGCAAGGCTTGTGCTTCCCGGAGTTCGCGTTCGCGTCGGTCGCGGTCGGCTGCGTCTTCTGGGAGACCGTTTGACGCAGAGAGCACCTCTTCTTCGTCCTCTGGCAGTTCGAGCTCCCATGCTTGCTGCTTAGGCTTGGGCAGCGAAGCGAGACCCCTCTTGAGCTGTTGTCGCACGGCGAGGTCATTGCTCTGGGCGTTCAAGGCGAAGCTGTCGCGTGGTGTCCTCATCGGGGTCTGTCCTGGGCGCAAGGGCGTCGCTCCTGGTCCATTGACGCCCTGTCGCAAGGGTGTGGCCATCGGGTTGGGTGTGAAGATGTCTTGCTTCCTTGGTGCGACAGACTCGAAGCCGGTGGAGCCTGCACCCTCGTGGAGCGGCGTGTTTTCTCCACCGAGTAGCGAAGACTGCGTCTCTGTCAATGCGCGGATGTTCCGGATCTCGTTGGCAATGTGATCCTCCGCTGCGGGCGCTCTGGGCGTGCGAATCGGTGCACCGCTGTTGAGGGTTGTGTACGAGTTGACGAGGCCACGAGTCGCGTCATTGTCGCTGTTTTGTGCCATGCTGTTGGCGCGTTCGCCAATCATGCCCATCTTGACGATTTCCTCAAGCTCGCCCTCGCCAACTTGGGGAGCGGGAAGAGCAAGTGCTTTTCGCTTGCTGCTCTGCTCTGCTTCCCTGATGCGCTGCATCTGGCCGGCCTTGAGAGCCTCGCGATAGGACGCGGATGGTGCATCCTTGTCGTTTTTGCGGCGCTTTCGCCCCGCCTCGTCCTCCTCGTCCTGCTTCCTCTTGGCCTGTGCCAGTTGCTGTTTCCTTGGGTCAAAGTTGGCTCTCTGCCGCTCGTTCAACGTCATCTCATCCGTCGTGTCGTAGAATCCGGGCGCCGCCTTCTTCTCAAAAGGAATATCCGCGTTGTAGTCCATCTGGCCGGGTTTCCGCGTTGTAACCTTGATATTAATGCCCGCCGTCTTCAGCTCGCGCCGCTTCTGCAAAGCAGCCAATCGTCTAGACTCCTCTTGCTGTCTCTCACGAGCCTTGCGCTTTGCCTTCTTTCCCTGTGTGTTTGCGAGACGAGCACGCGCTTCGCTGAGCATCTCCTTTTCGTCCTCGTCGAGATCGATGGTATCGGGCCGCGCCGGCTTCGTCTCGGGGTCCGGATCGACCTCGCCCGGTCGCAGTCGCCGCACATCGTCAGCCGAGGGTGCAGCCGAGGCCTCGTCAGCACCAGTCATGCCCAGCGCAGAGGCCTCGCGCTGCTCTGCTTCATCCAGCAGCTTCTGGTAGCGCTCGATGCACTGATTGGCGGTGCGGCCGACAATAGGGGCAATGGTGCGCCATTGCGTTGGCATCAGCTTGGCCAGGTGCAGCAGCTTCTCGTCCTCCTCCCTGGTGAACTCGACCTTCTTGATGCTCGGGTCCAGCCATTCTTGCCATCGTGCCTTGCACTGCTTGGGTGTTTTGCGAGCAAGCAGCGACGACACGCGTGCCCACTGGTTCAGGCCGTACTTGGAGACGGCAGCCTTGAGGACTTCATCTTCGATGTTGGTCCAGACACCGCCCTTGACCACAGGCATGCTGGCGATGTATCGAGCTACGCGACGCGATGGTCAGAAGCGGGTGCCTTGCTGGCCGGTAACGATGGCCGAGGCGCCGTTTGCAAGCGGGAGCTGGTCTGCGTTGTGGTCCCGAGGCTCACGGCTTCATTGAGCTCGCCGTAGTCGGGAAAGGCTGACGGCAAGACGGTAGCTTGGCAAGGGCAGGCTCTATTGCAAGTGTTGGTGCACCAGAAAGCCCAGGAGGCAGTGGATGTGGATGAAAAGACGAGATCCGGTCCAAGAGGTTGGTGGCTTGGTGAAGGTCGGCTGGAGAGCCTAAAAGATAGAGCACGAATGACTTCTACAGGGCAAAGTTGCCAGGGGGTGGGGGGGGGGGCAGGGCAGTGCTGCCGGGGCCGCTAGCAGCCAATAGGCAGCGTGACGTTGAATCCCTGTCCAGCCGCGGCTGGCAACTGGGCGCGTCTCCCTCGAGCTTTCAACATGGCGCTTCACTTCTCCCTCTTTTTTCTCACCTCGTTTGTCCACGCAGGCAGCACAAGACTGTCTCCCACCCTCTCAACCGGCCTGTCAATCAGGCTCAAGGTTTGGACAACGTCCGGCTAGTATCACAATGTCAGGCGACAGCCCAGTCGACAGCCTCCCCAATGGAGGGGCGCTGCAGTTTTCCACGGCTCCGGTTCCTTCGCCTGCCACCGTTGCTCCTCCAGTGCCTCAACAACCACAACCACAACCACAACCGCCGCCGGTCTCCCAAGCAAGCGCTCCTTCGCTTCCTCAGAAACGAGCGCTTGAAGACACCCACTCGCCCGCCGTCTCGTCTCCGCTCAACCCCGATCCCAGCGTAAAAAGGACACAGTCTGTGGCAGAAGAGAATACAGGCACCGTGGGCCGCGAAAAGCGCACCAAGAAGGAGTCTCTCAAGAAGCGCGAGTCCAAGGCTGCTGCTGCTGCCTCCACAGGCCAGGGAGGAGGTGGAGGCCTCGAGTCGTCGCGCGCCACGCCGGATCCGCGCCAGTCCTCCAAGAAGTCGTCCAAAAATGTCCCGCCCGCCGAGACGAGTCCTGCGCGCTACATGCTCCCTCTGCCCAAGGCTAGCGACTTCGAACCTGCTCGAGGGCCGCAGCTGGCGAGCCACCACCATGTCGCTGGCTCGGACGGCGAGCAGATTGAGTTCTTTGAGACACAGGAGCAGTGAGTGCTGGCTGGTCGACGGGCTTCCGTTGCAGGCAAAGACTAACGAGCACGCAGCGTCTACAACAAGAAGCAATACTACTACACCCACTGCATCGCCGACCCTAAATTTCCCTCCTCCTTCTACTACCGCCAGACCGAGCCCGAACCGTTTGGCCCACACATGAGCTTCGAAGACGCCGCCACGCACCTCTTCTTTGACCGTTCTGCACGCCACATCACCACCGACAAGGGCTGGCGCATGTCGCGCGCAAACATAGCCATCCGGCAAGGACGATGGTACTGGGAATGCAAGATCACGCGAGGCATACTCAAAGAGCCACCGCCGCCAGCATCAGAGCAGCAACTCGACCAACAGCACGCCCCCATCGAGTCACATGGCCATGTCCGCGTAGGCTTTGCGCGCCGCGAAGCAGCCATTGATGCTCCCGCCGGCTTCGACGCCTACAGTTACGGCATCCGCGACAGACAAGGACAAAAAGTCTACATGTCGCGACCAAAGGACTTCTTCCCACCTGGCCAAGACTTGCGCGAGGGAGACGTCATTGGTCTTGAAATCGGCCTTCCCTCGGAGCAACTCCACCGGAAAGTCGTCGCAGGCCACTTCAACCCAGCCGTCGATGGTCTAGGGGATGACCAAAAGGAGGCTGCGGACCCGGTAGCAGTGGCAGCGCCCTCGGAGGCACCGAACATTGTCCGCGACCGCCTCCCGATCCGCTTCAAAGCACACATCTACTTCGAGACGCCAGATTACCACACCACGCCCGAGCTGGACGACCTCATGAACCCTTCGCCCATGTCTGCATCTGGCGCTGGCGCCGGTGGCAGCGGATCTGGCTCTGGCTCTGGCTCGTTTGAGGGTCCCAATCCGAACCATCCCATCCCGTGCTTGCGTACCCTACCAGGTTCATACATCAAAGTATACAAGAACGGCGTCGACATGGGCGTTGCCTTCACAAATCTGCTTGCCTTCCTGCCCACGGCTTCGAAACCCGCGACGGCCAAGCAGCCTGATGCGCGGGAAGGACTCGACGATGGCATGCTGGGGTATTACCCTGCCGTGAGCGTTTTTCGCGGCGGCGCGGCCGAAGTCAACTTTGGGCCCAATTTTTGGTATCCGCCGCCCGGGTATGGCCGGGAGAGAAAAGCCGACGAGGATGCGAAAGCATACCAAGACGTGGTAGATGGCCAAGAGGATGTGGCTATGGGTGGGATTGACGCCGATACTGCTGCTGCTGCCACCACCAGCGACCGCGATCACAACAACGACGGCAGCAACGGCACCAACACACCAGCAGTAGCCAAACCACAGGAAGTGACACCGCCGCGACCCATGGTCGAGCGGTACGACGAGCAGATTGTCGAGGACGTCGTGTACGATATCATCGATGAAGTGGACTTTTGGATGCAGGACGGCGCAAAGGTTATTGACCGGTCCCTGCGGCGCGGTGCCAACGAGGAGGTCAAGGAGTTCAAAGAGGTTGTGCAAGATGTGTGAGATATGTGACTGGGCAAAGTGATTGTCATCGTTATTACATAATAACAAGTAAGTGTTTTTTTTTTTTTGGACAGGCGTCAAGTCACATGTATGTTATGGAACGGAGAAACGAAATACAGAACATGTAAAGGCAGGCAGGCGAGGGCAAGGTTTTGTCACAAAGATACCCAATTTCTTCAAGTCTATGACCGTGTGGTACTGGCCCGAGTTAAGCAACCAGACTATACATCTCCAATAATATCTGATAATGTGTGTTGAGGTTTGATCGGGTTTTATTCTTGATTTCTCGTGACTGCGTAGTCTTCTCTATGGTCTTGATCCGAATCCTCCGTCGTTGACATTCGTTTGCTTTCTTGCTTCTTGGTCAACCGGCCATCAAATCCACCCCGACTCCTCGCAATGCTCCCACGGCCCAGTCCGGATACTCTTCTTTGCTCGCGTACAAGTTCTCAAAGAAGTCCCTCAAGAACGCCGGATACCGATCCGCAATAATCGCTTCTCGGACCTGGCGCATGAGGTTGAGCTGGTACCAGACATTGTGCAGCGTCAGCAGGTGCGCTGCGACCGTCTCCTTGCCGACATTGTGATGTATCATGGCCCTCGTGACACCCAGTCCTGGATCTTCTGCTGTTGGTTTTCCATTCTCATGTGTGTCGTTTCCGCGGGCTGACACCTGCCCCGGTGGTTGACGGCAGCATATACACCCACAGCCCTCCTCGATGGCGCCGAAATCATTCGCATATTCTGAATTCTTGAGCTTGAGCATCCCGCGCGCGGTAATTGCATTACCAAACCGCGCCGTGCGCGTCGGCCACACACAATCAAACATGTCCGCGCCCAGCGCAACACTTACCACCAAGTCCTCCGGGTAGCCGATTCCCATGACATAGCGGGGCTTCAAGGCAGGCAGCAGCTCCGTGCACGTCGCCACGACGGCGCAGTAGTCGGCCTTGGCCTCGCCGCCGCTGAGCCCACCAATGGCGATCCCAGGGGTGTCGCGCTCGACCATCGCGCGGGTGCACTCGCGGCGCATGGCGAGGTCGAGGCCGCCCTGGATGATGCAAAAGAGGTTCTGCGTGGTTGGGTTGCGGTGCGCAGCGATGCAGCGGTCGAGCCAGCGGACGGAGCGGGTCATGGCTTCGTGCATGCGTGCGGTGTCTGGCGAGGTGGTGACGATGACGTCGTCGAGCTGCATCATGATGTCGGAGCCGATGGAGTTTTGAAGGGACATGGAGTGCTCGGGTGTGAGCAGCATGGGGGTTCCGTCGTGGGGCGAGAGGAAGCGGACGCCTTCTTCTGTGACAGTTGCGAGCTTGAGGAGGGAGACCATCTGGAAGCTGCAGTGGTGTCAGGAGCGCGTCGCGACGATGACTGCCATTGTCGTGAGGGAGCATGTTTGGGATACCGCTTCACTTACCCACCACTATCCGTGAGGATGTTGTGCTTCCAGCCTTGAAGCTTATGCGCACCGCCAATCGCATCCAGCACCTCCTGCCCAGGCTTCAAGCCCAGGTGGTACGTGTTGTTGAGACACAGCCGGCACCCCGTCTGCTCCAGCTGCTCTGGCGTGATGCCCTTGAGCGAGGCCTGCGTGGCCACGGGCATGAATAGCGGGAGGTGAACGGGGCCATGGGGCAGAGTCAAGACTGAGGCACGAGCTCTCGTGGTCTGTCATCGCATGGATGCTGGTCAGCACAGCACATTGCCCGTCGTTTCATGGTGTGAGCAGTCGGTGACCGTTCTGGTAGCAAGAGGAGGAACCAAACAAGAAGAACATGGCATGTTTCCTCACCGAGCATTTTCCCACCAGCTCGAATGTGAGCGCGCCGTGCGTTGCCGTTGCCGTTGCCGTTGCTGATGCCATGGTCCTAGCCGCCGCCGCCGTCCACATTGGTGCTCCCCGGATTCCGTGTTGCCCGTTGCACAGAAACTTGTGACCCGGCGTGTGCAACACTGCAGGATGCACGAACCACAGAAGCAATTGGAACCGAAATGCTTTCGAGGGCTGTGATAGCAAATGGTTGGAGGAAAAGTCCAGAATGGGGAATAGCGACCTCGAGATTGGTGTGGTACATCGCCCGGGTACATCCCTAGTCTGGTTTAGCGCTGTCAAAATAACGTGGCACTAACATCGTTCTCAAGTACCAAGGTACACGCCGACGGATCCATGGATAAACTGCCTCCCCAAGGTATCATTAGGAAGGTTGAGCCCGATTCCAACCGAGCTCTGTACAGTTGATTCCGATAGAGATTCTCGCAACAATGCACGACATATCGAAGGATCTTCATTCAATGCCCGGAGCAGCCAAGCTGCACGCGATTGACACTACAGAACGGGCTGGCGATGCCCACACACCTTGACCACAAGAACGCCTACAATGCAGCCCTTTCAGTGTTTCCGAAATCCAAAGCAGAGTGAGCAACGTGTACTTGAGTTGCGTGAAATCATCCACACGATGCCGTAGCAAAGACAAACGAAGACTGTATCACGGAAGCGAGCGTAGCGCGCCACGAGCCTTGACAGATTGGACAACACCCAAGGAGAGAAGAAAAGAGAAACCCAAACACAGAAATGCATACCAGCCCAATCCAACCCAGATGCTGACCGCGTCTCGTTACATGTCGTCATGTCATATAAGGCGTAACTCGTCCATTCTATCGAATCTCGTTCACAATCGCCCCAAACCTTTGGTCATCCAATCATGTGCGCTTCGTGCCACCAGCACATACCAGGACTCGAAACAACAACTCACGAGGCGTTCTTGGCTGTTAAACCATCTTTATCCGGCTGTCTGTGTTGGCAGCCACGTAGGTAGAATTCTGTGGCCACCCACCCCATTTTTCAGCAGACCGACATTTGCCCGACGCAGACGATACTCCCAGAGGCTCCTTCTGGGTCCTAGGAAACCATTTCCGCGCCGACTTGGCCCGGTTCTTGTGTCACATGGGTTCGCCATTCGTCCACCCTGTTTCGATATCGCCCGTCTCCCGTCAGCCCCGCCATCGCGGACCTGGGAGCGTCACCCGGTGAGTCGGAAGAGTGCTGCTGCTGCTGCTGCTGCTTATGCTTCTGCTTCTGCTTCTGCTTCCTGGCACCTGACTTACTCTTGGTGGGCAGCACATCCACCTGCTCGGGCTCGTCGTAGACTGGCGCTGACGGCCTGAGAACCCTTCCTGGGCTGGCTACATTCACAAATGGCCTCTGCAAGGGCGGCCCAAGCAGCACGGAGGACATCATTCCTGGCAATGGCATTGTGGCAGCAGTTGGCAAGGGCGGCGGCGGTCGAAGTGCCGGGCCACCAGAGCGCAGCTCAGGATTGAACCGTTCTGCCAGCCTTGTCATGGAGTTGGCTCGAGGGCGTCGGGCGCGACTCACATTGTGGACATAGTCGCCGGCTGGTGCCCTGTCGAACATGGGGCCTGCATCAAGCGGTGGTGTCAGGAGCGGCGGCTGAGGAGCATGAGGTGGCGGTATGACCATGCGTGGTTTGTGGCGGAAGTCCTCATTCAAAAAATGACCAGCGGCATTGCCCAGGCCTGTGACATCACCAAATCCACCCATGAAATCCTCGGCGTCCTCTTCGTCTCCGTATTGTGGATATTGCGTAGGACGTCTCGTACGCGCCGTCCCTCGGAGCCCTTGCTCACGGCGGTGCATCGTTTCTCCCTCATGCGTCCCTGGTCGTGATCGAAGTCTTGGGCCCCCATCTTGAGGGGAAGATGGGGGAAAGTCAACGGCGGAATGCGAGCCGTATGGATCTCGCATCGGCATCGGAGGCTGCATGTGCTGGAGACGATCGTCCTCAACAGTACTGTAGTTAAGCCAGGAACAGTCACAGTTCTTCCATTTGGCACCGCAGATATAGCAGAATTCCGCCCCGCACGTGCTGCCACGGGGTAAAGGACACGACATCAGCGGGGAAATCTAAGACGGGAAAAGGAAAAAAAGAAGAGGCAAAAGACGGTGCAGTGTAGCAATAGCAACATACCATGTCATATGGTTGCAGCCCTCCATGAGTTCAATCATGTTCTTGCACTTTCTGCAACGTTGCCAGCCTTCCTCACGAGCCTGTACCAGCACCTTTGCCGTCTCTTCGTCTCTAGGACACTCGCGGCCTTGATGCAACTTTCCACTGCAATGCACACAGACCTTGGTGCCACATCGGTGGCATTTTCCATGCTTCTTGCCATTGCTGAGGCGAATATCGTCTGGGCGTATGAACTCACCGCAACCGCGCTTGGGACAGTAGATGCAGTTACTGGCGGAGAATTCTAGAAATTTCTTGTTCCAAGTCTTTTTAAACGCCATGTCAAAGAGGCGCTCCACATGTTTGAGGGGAATGTCTGCGGTGCAGCATTTGGGCGGCATGTGCTGGGGATCAGAGACGGAGAGTTTGAAGCTTCGCTTGAGGCATGGGTTGCACATCCGATGGCCGCATTTCAGCTTAGTCGCTTTGCGAGAAGGAAGGTCGTCCATACAGACGACACAAGACACCCTGTTATCAATGTGAGTTATCACTTTCACCACACAGCACCTACACCCCCGAGGTTGGGACTGCTACTTACAATTTGATGGGCTTTGCTGGGGCATGGTGCTGGGCATATCCCGAGAGTGATGAACCAAAGAAGTTTCCAAGAAAAGACGGGCGTTTGGTGGAGAGGCTTACATGTTGCGACGGAGCAGCCAACGGCACGGATCCATGGCGGGCATGGGGCCTCCGAGTCGCCGTAGCTGGCGGATGATACCGCTCGCGCCTTTCCAGGGCCGCACATTCGCTTTCGTGGTATGGCTTCGACGATGACCTGATCCGAGGTGATGAGCCAGGGGCCGTCTTGGGCGAGGCCGCAGAATGCACGTACCGCGCAGAAGGGGTGGAGCGTCGTGAATGGCTCTTGCTATGATTTCGATGGGTGTCACCCAATGGTAAAGAGTCTTGCCGGTGCTTGCGATTTCCACGTCGCTCGAAACGATCTCGGAGGTCTGACATTGTCGGCTCATCCGAGTCGGTATCGTTGCCCACGGCGGGCTCGTGCTCCTGGATGTGCCTTACAGAGGCAGGCCGTGAGTGGGAACGGGATTGCGGACGGGATTGCGGTCGCGAAGGTGCGCGCGATGGAGCTCGCGATGGAGCACGTGATGTTACGCGTAGTGGCACCTCGCCATAGGGAAAGCGGGCTGGAATTTCTAAATCGTCAGACTCGCTTTCCTCGCCAGGACTGAGAGATTCTGGGGAGGCTATCTGCCGCCTCTGGCCCCGTCCCTCAGTGCCTGCTCGACTAGGCGCCCTCTGACTGCGGGCCACGCGCACAAGCCTGGTCTCTCTATAACCTGGTGCCTTTGGCACGGTCCCATGGCTGTCGTAAGCTGCTTCAGCATCCTCATCATCACCATAGCCAATGTCCCGATCGGAGTCCGAAGACGATTCTGACATGGATTCAAGCGTTCTGGATGTCCTCCGGGAGTGGGGAGCTGAAGGAGCAGCAGGAATAGAACGGGAATGCGAACGAGTCGATCGTCTTTCAACAATGCCCAGGTCCTCGTAGTTGATGGTTGTAGGCTCCTCAAGGGGAACCGAGGGCCGACGGTAAGCTACACCCGACTGATGGGTCAAAGAAGAACGGGGAGGGTGTGGCGTGAGCACGCTGGTCATGGACGAGGCGACCGAATGTGACGGAGTAGTTGATCGGTCCCTTGGATGCTCAGAGTCGTAGTAGCGGCGGCCATGAGAGTGACGGTACGAGGATGAGGAAGCGCGGGATTCGGGGGTCCGCAGCAGTCTCTCGTCATCATGGCGGAGGTCCCAGTCGCTTGTGCGATGCCTGCTGTCGTCTCTCTCGGGACGGCGTCTCCTGGGCCGGCTCGAGGATTCTGGCGAGGTCTGAACGGGCTGGGACCAGTCTACGTCGGGAACGGCGGGTGGAACGGCGGTGCGCGAATTCTTGCGCCTCCTCTGGGTCGAGATGCGTGAGCTGTCATCGTAGTCGGACCTCGCCATGGGAAGCAATCGCAGACTCTGGAGCGCTTCCGCAGGGTGACGCAGAAGGAGGATGGGAGAACAGGAGGGCAGAGTCGAGGGCAGCACCCGAGAGCCAAGACGAGGGGTGCCAGAGTCGACGCGGGCGCAGGCTGCTTGCTCGAGGCTCGAGACGAAGACGAAGCCGCCCGTGGTGATTGGCGGGCTAGCGGGGTAGCGCTTCCAGAGCTGGCAGGACTGGCAGGACTGGCGATGAGGCAGCCAGCTGGATGCACACGAGTGGCCCACTGCAATGCAGGCCGATGCGAGCAGAGAGCGCAGGTGGAGCGGCGTGCGGCCACCGTGATTGGCAATCGAAGGAGCTGCAACGCTGGCACTGCAGCAACCAGACGAGACTAAACCCGACCAGAGGCCACAGATGCAAACACAGCAAGCAAAGCGGGCAAGGCAGGCAGTCAGTCGCCGCGTCAGGCAGGCAGGTAGCCTGGATGGAGCGGTTGTGGCGATGGCGAGCGTCACGGCGACGAGGTTGACGGCTTGATGGTTTTGCTGGAGGAGGAGAAAATGACTGGCACCAGGCACGGTGAGCCTCCATCAATAGCAGCTGCCAGTGGTGGTAAATACAGTGGAAACTGCATCACTGGAGTCATCAGCTGACAGTGCTGCCACTTTCCCTGGTCCCTGCTGACTCAGACTTCGCGTATCCCTGCTTTCGGGTCACTATTGGTCATTGGACAGCCAATCGCCAGCAACTTGACCAGCCCTCCGAAGGTGCTTTCCCCTTGCAGAAGAAGGTAGCAGCAGCTTGCCGCAACTGGCGTAATACGCACTGTCCTAGCCCTGTGGGCTCCGCACAGGCTCGGCTGGCCACGGCAGCGGCAGTGCCCTGTCCTCTGAAATGCTGGCTATATGAATGCGATTGGATAGTAAAGACTGCCATCTCAAGCTGACGATGATATCTCTGTGCTTCCAGAAGTATCTTTACGCAAACTTGCCCAAATCCGAGCTACTCGCATTACTTTACAGCGCGTACTAAATAACTTCAACTTTGGAGTTGACACACGCCTCCAAGTTCTCCATTGCGCCTACACACCCTTGGTGACCAGCCCCTGTAAATCCCCGCCTCTGCCCCTGTCCAGCGCTCGCCAGGGATATCCGGGCGGATCTCCGCGCGTGTGCCCCGCCTCTTCCAGTTCCTGCAGGTGCTGGACGTGGGCCTTGCTCGGCGCCGGCCCGGCCCCGTCCCGTTGCTGGGAGGCTATCGTTGCTTTGCTAGAGTTTATCAAGACGCTACTGTATATCTCGTTCTTTAGTGGAACTCAGTGTGTATTGAGCTTCCCTTCCCGCATTGATTGATTCTCCATTCGCTCCGAACGTGTATGCCATAAGCGTGACGCAGTCCGAAAGCAAATGCGTGGTCTACAGTGTGGCAGCCTCCAAAAGTTGCAAACACCAGATCTGTGATGTATAGGTGAGTGAATGTTCTTTCCTGGGCAGCCAGCTAGTGGAGTTGGCTTGGAGCTACTTGAAAGACTAACGACAGTTGACGTACGCATGGTGAAAGGAAGACCCCTGCTTCGGACGAACTTGCTAAATATCCTCGTAAAGATGGATGCCCAAAATCAACGTCCGCTAGCCAAGCTCGACAATAAGGACGTGCGCTAGTCTGCCGCGTGTTATGGCCCTGGAGTGGCCAATGGCACTTGCTATGGTACACAAGAACAGAGGAGAGAGTTGCGTTACAATGCTGCAATCTGACCAGGATCCCGCGCTTCCACAATCGTGGCGGACAGTCGTACAAAGTCACCAAGCAAGCCAAGCAAGCCAAGGTAGGTACGGGTGATGGAGCACTAATGTCTGCACAATGCCACCTTCCCTCCCGCCGCAACAGCTCTAGCATCCCTTTCTGCAACCAGCATCCCCACGTCATGCTATTTTCCGACGCTTTCCTTTCCCTGCTGTCTTTCCGCACGCCGCTCACATCACCGTCTCATCACGCGAACCCAGAGAAATACTCCTTCATGTCGCTCTCTTTCATGCCGAGCTGCTGGCCAAGCTAGCCTGTGCCTGCTGCTCTCGCCATGCCCACTTACCTCTGCCACGGCTTCCGCTGGCGCAGGCGTAGCATTCGAGTCTACGTTGTGATCCAGGATCTCGATGACGCTGCTCCCGAATGGATTACCACACCTGGCTCGGCGCGCTGCTTCATCGAATCATTCTACTCGCTTTTCGACTTCCTCCCTGACTGTACCCTGCCTCCCACTGGCGCAAGCAGCGCAGCTACATTGCCGTCTCCTAGTATAAACACAAACACTCAAGAAGCTGCAGACCTCGAAACTGTCCGACATGGCGATGATGATGAGGAGGATGATGATGCGACGAGCTATCACACGACGCGATCACACACGAGCGGGAACGCGAGCCGGAACAGCAGCACAAGCCGCGGTCGTGGCTCCAGTCCAAACCGAGGCCAAGGCAAGGTCACATCTGCTCTACATCGCCGCCAAGCGGCTTCAATAACCGGTAGCCAAAGCAGCAGCGATACTAGCCACAATAACCAGAGACTGCAAAACCTTACGCCTAGCTCTAGAATCATCCTCAATAAGCACGATGGCAACCTGCTAGCAGCCTCTCATGCTCATCATGCGCCTCCTTCTCCTCCCAGCTCCCAGCCGCTCTTGTCCTCGCTTTCCCAGCTGTCTGGCGCCGGCTTTGGCCCAGATTCTGTTGCCGCGCAAGACTGGTCGCCCGTCAAACTCCTCGAGGAATATGATCCTTCGAATTTGGACGAAGTTTCCCGCCCTCATGCCTATGTTGCCGACTACATCACGCGTATAGACTCGTCATGCGATATTTTCGATGAGATTCAGCGCTATGAGACACGTGTCAAGCAGGATTCTAACCCTGCTGTCACGGGGCCGAGCGCTCAGGACAGACTTTCAAACCCAGAGAAGAATACAACCGACCACAAAGCCCGCAGTGGCTGGCTTGAAAAATTGAGGAATCAGTTGCAGGTGGATGCGGATGTCCAGTGGTACATTGTAGTGAATGGAGGCGAAGACAGGCCGTGGCCACAAGCCGGTGCTCCCAAGTCGCATGCAGAACCTCACTATAGCGTGCATACTTCCTATCAAGATCACCAAAAAGCTCACGAGATGAAGCCGCAGGACCTGGAACAGAGGCGAGAACAGTTGAGGCGGGAATTAGGTTTTCAGGACGGTGGCATCGATCAGATACCAGAACGAAAGCTGGAGCGAAGGCCCAGACCCCTTGATGAGGCAGACTTGACTTCCCAAGCGAGTAACCCGACAGAGCCACGGACTGCCACATCACCCAAGCAGCCCAAGTCGCCGTCGGCCAAGCGTGCGATCAAGAGATTCTTTTCAAGGTCAAAAAGTGAGCGGAAGGATGTATCATCATCATGATGATAGTTGCTGGGAGGAATTATAATGGACTCGTCTGGGCAAATCACCGACCACAGAGCATTTCAAACTTGCACACCACAGGCTCATCTCATTGTTTAGAGCCAAGGGTTGGAGCATAATCAGATATCCGTTTTTCTCTGCAAGAAGCTGCGATGTGCTTTGGGCTTGTGATCGAAACATAAGCAGTATCGGTGGCTGTTACTTGGGCAAGAACCATTTTCTTGGATGAATCAATGTTCTTGTGACAATTCTTCTGGGGAATCAATCTGTATTGGAGGTAGGACGATCTCCTTCAACATGCTACAGTATCGACAGTCATCGTCACAGAAAAGGATACGTCCAATCTATGGATGTCATATTGCAGCATCAGCCACACGGAATCTACAGTGTCAATCAAACTTGTGGTATCAGTGCAGTAATACTTGTCATGATAATCCTTGAGCCCAGTATTTCTTGGATAGAACTTAGACACTTATAGTAAGAAGCAGCATTGATCAACTTTTGAGCGTTCGCTGATGACACCCACACACCTTTACATTGTATTTGACTGGGCCATCGGAAATAGGGACAGGATAAGATCTCCAAGAAAGATATAATGGTACAGAATTACGAAAAATAAGGTGGTGTGCGTCGAACGGCTGGACATGTTTAGGCGAGGTTTTGGAGTTTTCAATGCCTTGAGGGCTTTCCGGTTTCTTCTCACCAGCGTTGAGGTCTAGTGGGTTGAAAAACGATAGGACGTTCACGGACACTTCGTAGATACTCACACTGAAGTCGATCGAGACATGTATAATGTCGATTATACACGACAAACTATCAACAAGTGGATGTCCGTGGAAAAGAGAACATTGTAATTGATTTAGTTGAGGGAAAGTATATCTTCCTCCCTAACTTCATAAGGTTAATGCCTAATTGCTCCTGGCATATATCTCAGGACAAGTATTCGGTATAAGAAAGCTGTTTTCAGCCACGGGTCCTATTAAGAATTGTGGATGTTGTGATATCTTGCAAACTATTGTGTGGACACATATAGAGCAATGATGTGTATTATACTGTGCAGGGTCTTTTGGCGTCTTCGTAAGAATTGTGGCAGTATTGGCTTTTGCGAAAATATATTATTCGATTACATGTTTTCAGAGCCGTAAATGAGCCAATAATTTGATCCACTGCCATATTAGAACAAATAAGGTAATTAGTTAGCAAAAGAATTCATAGACAAACATGTTGTGATATTTGACCATATCCCAGCACCATCAAACCAACTTATGCTTTGCTAAAATTAGTTTGGCATCAAGGTACGAGGACTTGAAAACATGTCAAAATCTATCTTTCTGACCTATCTATAATTAATTTGTGAAGTAGCAGTATATACGAGGGTACTATAACTATATCAAGCTCGAGAGGAATAAATCACGGTATAAGTCTTTGTACCGGGGAAAAGATAATGATAAAGATATCACATTGGAAGGTGGTATGCTTGGTCTTCTTCTTCCATTACAAAGAGAGTGAACAAATATTCAAGAGTATCTGTGTATATAATATATTCAAGATATTGTAGGTTATTTATACATATCTTCGACAGGCTAAGGAACCAATAATGTTATGATAAAATACCACAAACATCATATCCTCTATAACCCACTGAAAAAGAAAAGAGTCTCGTGTCCTCTAATAACCTATATCCGTCCTAAGGTCCAACAACTTAACAACCAACTCCTTGCTTAATCACAGGTATATAACGAGACTATTCTTTCATATTTGCAGGCTTCTCTGTATGTAACTATAGCCCCCTCTACTCCAAACAGAATGTACTCGTAGATATTGTTATTCAACTAGAGCACAACCTATATCACTTACTTGTATCTTCATTCCACAACTTGATAACCATACCAACATTCACAGGCAACAAGTCTCCTATTCTAACGAATATATGTAATCAAGACTTGCTCTACTATTATCTACGAATTGATATCTACGCTTTCTTTAATTCTACGATCGGAGCTTCACATGTTGGGTAAAGCTATTCGACCTCTTGATAACATACTTGCCACAAAAAGCGTAAATGTACCTATAATATTGTTCATACGAGCAACGTAATATCCCGCGATTCAATACTTATCATACGTAGCAGTACACGCGCAAGATATTCAGAATATCTCTATGCTCAGTCGCAAATTTGAGAGCCAGCAATCAAGCCAGCGCACCATACCATCCGAAAGCCAAGAGTATATCCGTGATCATCACCTCTTACAACCAGAACTCAGAAACAATAACAACAACATAAATTTACATTCACATAAGTAGACATATACAGGGACATCAAGAGATATTCCACTCCCTATAGATATTCAACACTAAGATTATACCAGCTCACATTAAGTATGTATGAATTTCAAAAACATATACCAAGCACCTGAACAAGTAAGCCTCCGCCCTCCTTCTCCTTGCTTCTTATCTTGTCCCCCGCAAGACAAGAGAATCTCCAGTATTCTCCAATATACTTCCAGCTATACTATAAGAGGCTGGTTGAACAATATGTCTATATAATCAAGAGCATACGTAACATTATTAATTTGCTCAAGTATAGCAAGTTGGTATTTAGCAAAACCAAAGGTTATCAAACCCCGATAATAACCAGTCCTATATGAGAAAGAAAATACTCGACTATACTTTCCCAAGCTTTTCAAGACTTATAGGTTGCGTGGAAATCGATCAAAAAACCTCACAAAGCAACACCTCGTTTAACCAAGATTAATACTTGCCTGCCCAAGTTCATACACAAACAACGCTATCACAAACCATCATGCCCATCATCTTACGCTTCTATCCTCTCTTTCCCCTCTTTTTAAGACCTCCAGGCCACTTCCCGGCCCTCCATTCTTTTCGATACACTCCATCTCCACCCCCGCCTTATAACTTTTATCAACTAATAGACGCAGGTTCCAGCATTCCATATAAATAAAGCACTAATTTATTAGCTTAATCACAAGCTTAATTCTAAATTCTGATACACTGCGGCATATTAGGTCAGGGACTACCTACATACAGCATATGTGAGTCTATCGAGGTACATATATGTACATAATCGTGGACCCTGTATATAACGCGCTAGATTCAGGATCGTGATACTAGTAAACTAGACTGCCGATCATCTCACACCTTTCTGCAGTTTCCAAAAAAAAAAAGACTATTACTTCCTTAATGACCATAGAGCGAAGATAGCAGAGGCCACTAGATACAAAATGCCTACTTACTGAAAGACCATTCACTGAGTATGATATATGACTGTTGCTTCATTTCAGCTATGAAGAGCTCAAGATCTCTCAGTTTTTTGGGGGGGGGGAGGGGAGGAATATACCACATTGGTTCTAAATCCTGGACAGTGTCTGACAGTAGCAACTCACAACCTGACAGCCTACCAGAGTTCCAGCTATTCCAAGACGCAGATCATTCGAATTGTCTATTTTAGCTGTCCTAGATAGGAAGGTAAACGGTGGGGATGGGAGGATACCATATGGAAAGCTCAGATCAGCCGACAGCCCACTCTGTGGGATCAGCATTGTTTCCATCAGTAACCCAATACATTCTCAAAGAAATCCATCGGACCCCGCAGATTGGCACGCTTCCATGCACATTTAAAGACAGGACTGGCATATCTCCCATGTGAATATGACCCATCGACAACACACCACCCGTCGCTCCAGGCTCTGTCCGCCATCCGGAGAATATTTCTCTTGATCATCATACCATGAGTAAGAGGCAACGCTAGAGCCGACGTTGTCCGGAGAAAAGCAAATGGCGTAGCTTGCTCACGGTAGAGCCGAGACGCACCCAACGTAGAAAATGACAAGACCCAGGTATAATTTGCCTCTCCAAGGTCGTATGCGGTATGCGCAGACGAGGCCAGCCAGAATTGAGGACATTGCAGAATGGCAAACCAATTATGCATGTTCTTCCACGCCGATGACTTGTGTCCGCTGACTGAAGAGTCTCTCGTGCTGAAGGTGGGACCATGATCGATGCCCGAGAAAGATAGCAAGATCTTCCAATTTCGCCTCAAGATCTTCGAGCCTGCTGAAATGTCTAGTCTCTTGGGCGTCTGACATGGACAAAGTCATGTGACATCAGCACAACACACACATTTCCAGCTTCCCTTGGACCGGGTGTGATGGAGAAATCGTCTGTGTTAATCGTTCGAGTATCCTGGGACAATGACGAAGAATGTGGCACTTATTCCAAAGAGACCTGTTCCTTTGCTGACGTTACTTTGTACATAGTAAAAGTTTTGGTTGCCTGAACCGGTCATAGTGGCGGCATATCGGCCCGCTCTCCGTAATTGCCCGCCAACCATGAAGCCTCACTAATACCACGCTGCAGCCTCAAGCCGGATTTCTTCTGCTCCTTGAATTATCATTCATGTGGGATTGTTTCTCGGCATCTTGGCAGGGGTGGGTGAATCGTCCAGGAAAACTCCTTGCTCGGATCATGTGCCGAAAGAGCCATTTTGAAGCACCCTGAGTATGCAGTGGCTGCTCAACAGCTTGACTTTCTTTCGGGATCAAGGGCTTCGGAGTCTTTCCAGAATTGTGATGGAGGAAAATATGAGTGGATGCATACATAGTCGAGACAGACGTCACTGTCGTCGGCTGGGGCTTCCTTGAGGTCGCCAAGAGAGAATTGGATTTCGGTGCCAATGCTCGCAGTCGCGGGCTTCGAAATGGTTGCTTTCATTTCCTTTGCATGCTCGCACATGATGCGTCAGACAGGCTGCGTGGTGCGAAGCCTCTATGGCAGATTTCCCAGTATCTGGATACCGAGGTGGAGGCGGAGAATCTTTCGAGGCTCTTTTCGCGCACACTTATGGAGTGTGTGCTCGGCGCCACGGCCTTGTTTGTCTCGGGTCTTTCTGACCCCATCACTCCTCTGACAGATGCCTCTCATGCTGCGAATTATTCGGAATTGCCGTTTTGAGAATGAAGTCAAGGCGTACAAGTGCATTCTGAGCTCATCCATTCAAGAATGCCCTTCGTCGAACTTCCGCCTCTTTGATGATTTCCGCAGCCAGGCTTAGACTGGGTGCCAAAACGGCATATCGTTCAATTTCCATGACAACATCGTTGATGATTTGATCAATTGTGTCTCGGTGAGGTACAAGAGTCAGGAGGATGTTGACAAGGGACGGTGACATTGTTGCGCCCATGACAAGCAATGTCTGTGAAACGATAGATAAAGCCCCTTGCCACAAATAAGGCATGTGACCAGCATGACTATGACTTTCTGTTAGCCTTCGGATCTTGCGTCACATTGATTTTTTATTTTTTTTACTGGGGAAGGAGAGTTAGAGCCTTACTGTGCGGCTATATGCTCTAGCTGCCGGACCGCAGCTTCTAAGCATTTGTGACAGCTGTCACGTACAGCAGGATCCAAAACTGCCTGCTCGTTGTCCAGGACGGCCAAGATGTAGGGCCTGTAAATGATTGTTCGACACGCAAAGAATCGTAGACGTAGAACAGTCTGAATTGGGTCGGGCAGGAGCGTCCGTGTGAATGGGAATTGCAATGGCAACGGCAGGCTTTCGTACCACTGGGTCAGTTGGAAGTCGAGTTCAGCCACAACGGGCTCCAAGCTAGTTGTGGTCGCCATCGAGTCTTTCGAGTATATAAGCTGGCTGACCCTGTTCAGCAAGCGGCGCAACGCAATCTCGGCCAAGAAATACCAGAGATCGTCGCGTCCAACCGCTTCACTATCCTCTCCCTCGAAACCTCCAGGCAGACCAACATTCTCTTCGAATTGCACCACGCCAGAGTGTGGAAGGTCGAGTTCTGCCAGAAGATCGCTTTCACACAAAAGAGCATTCCAGTAAATCCGTTCCGTCAATTCTCGTTGTTCCGGGGGTATTCGATTGGGAGACATCAAGAGAAGTTGCAGCTTGGTGCTAGTCGTGCACAAGAGATTCCATGCCTCGAGCGGTCGGACCAAGTAAAAGAGATAGGCGGATGCCAGCAAATGACACTGAGCAGCCAATACGTTGTTTGATGTCATCATCCCTGGAAGAAGAGCCCATGCAGCAGTGAAGTACTGGAGACCTGGGGGGTCCTCTTGCGGCACGACCCTCGATATGCTGCCGCGCAAGCTAGCTTGCCCAAGCGCCAATACCAAGAGAACGATGCAACTTTCGGCGCCTTCGCGAAAGCCGTTCGACAGCGCGCTTCGATAATGACTCCGCCATGTGTAAGGATTCACACAAGCATACCAGATATTGACACGGTCGAAATAGGCTTCGATGTAGGCGGTTGTGTTTGAAAGATCCACACATGGCGTCTTTGTCAACGAGTGCAGTGGTTCTCTCGCCATCTCCAATTGCAGCAGAATTTGTGGATCGTAAGGGCGTGACACAAGGTCTCGAATCAGTGGCCACTGCAGAAGGTGTAGGGCCGCGTTTGTGTGTATCTTGGGCATTGTTGAGATGTTTGTGTTGTTGGGGGTCCAGGTACCCATGCCACTGCTGGGAATGACCGACAAAAAGCTCCCACTGGCACCGGGTAATAGCATGTGCTCCCCACTAAGTGTAGTCCCGTTACTGAGGTTGGGCGAGTCTTGAGCCATGTTGATGCCATTTGATTGATTAACCATGTTCATATTCAGCTGCAGTAGGCTTTCAATGTGACTGAGTCTCTCCAGTATCAACTTGTCTCCAGCATCAAGTTTGATGCCGGGTTCTCGGTAAATGCACTCAGCGCCAAGTTCCTGTTAACGAAGTGAGTATGAGTTCCTGGTCACTGCCTGACGGAGCTTGAAGCTGTAAAGAAGTCCATTTCTGGGGCCTTTTTTTCTTTCTTTCTTTCTTTCTTTTCTCTCCCAACAGGTAAGTCTGCGTAAAACCTTGACTTACAGTACAGAGTTTGCATTTTGGTTTTGTTCCGTCGCAACGACTCTTGCGAGACCTACAGACCTCGCACTTTTTCATTTTGTCAGTGATTACTAGCCATATGGGATGAAGTGAGCTGGGAAATGCTGTCGACATACAGCAATGGTGGCACGCCTCCGCGGATAGTCGACCCCAGCATCTGTGTTTCTCCGCTTCAGTGGGTTTGTGCCCTCCTCGCTGCTCTCTTTCTGCATGCTAATGGCCTCCTGGCGGCTTTCTGATGATTGAGACATGTTCCTGGCTTTCTGTGCTGACCCTAGAATTCCTTCACGGCTAAAGCTGGCCTGGCGCTGGGACTTGAGAGCGGACGGCGACTTGAGCGGAGACTTCAGGGAGCCATTGCCATTCGTGGCGGTGAGGGTCGAGATTGGGATATCGATGGAGAAGTCCTGTCTGTTTGGCATGGGAAATTGTCTAGCGGCACTGGCCACCGTGGTTGTGGTCGCAGAAAGAGGCGAATCCTCAGTGGACGAAGGCGACATCGTCCTGTGGACGAGAAGGCTCGTTGAGCCACAGCAAGGACAGGACTGAGGCAAGCAAAGCCGAGTCGGAATTCTAGAATGGTCTCGAGTTGTCAGAAAGGACAAGCTATTGACGATGCTAGCAGGCCGTTCGTTGTCGGCAGTAGTAGTGGTGGCAACAGGAACAACAAGGCTGTCATCGAGTGACCGTCTCCGTGTCTAGGCTTGCGGTCGAAAGCAGCATCTGAGCGAGTGGGATGTTGAGATATAGAGAGACAGAGACAGAAGGGATGTCGGCTACTGTTGAAGGAGGAAAGTTCGAGGCCAGACCAGCCGGGACGGAGGCAGCAGCAGCAGCAGCAGCAGCAGCAGAGAGCGCGCGCTGGTGTGGATGGGCGCTGGGCCCTGGCAAGTCTTATTATTGTTGGAACAGCAGACCGGGCAGTCGTTATTCGTTATTCGTTGCAGTAAAATCCGGGGTCACTCCACCATGCCAGATCGGGGCGAGAGGGTGGTATTGCGCACCAGGGCGTGCTTTTGGGTCCCAAGGTGCGCTGAGCAACAGCCGGGATCTGGCGAGCGGCCACGACGGAACCGCATTTTGCCTCTGCCTCTCTGCCTTTGCTGCTTCAGTCAGTCACGGTCGCGGCGGGGAATTGAGGTTGGATGCTGCAGGATTCTCCGATGGGGGTCGAGGTGAGGTGAGCAGGTTGGCGGGTTCAGGCACACACGCGCCAAGGACGAAGGGAACGTTTGACAGAGGCAAAGAGCAACCAGCTGGCTGCTAGTCGAAATCGAAAAAACAACAACAACAACAAAAAACAACCTCAAGCAGCCAGCAATGTCGATTAGGGTGCAGCATTGAGGAGCCAGTAAGGGCCCCAGGATCTGCTGTAAGGGAATTGAAGGGAATTGAAAGAGGCACCTCAAGGAGCCTGGGAGCGTGCTGGACGGGCGCCTGTAGACCCACTGAACTGGACCAGTCGTACGAGCCCAGCAGGCCCTCCGCCGGCTCCCCGCACAAGCAAGAATTAAATACTGGAGACCAGAGTGCGGGGAGGGCGTTTACTCAAGTGCCTCATTCCCTTTCTGCAGCAGGCCAAGACACCCTCAACTTGTTAGCCCATATGCCCCCCCAAAAATACTTGGGTACAATCATGGATACCAGGGCTAGGTAGACGGACGCATCGGTACATGGGTACTTGGATACATCGAGACTATTGAATCAAGGACAACTTGCGAGTACCGGGGTACGTCCCTCCTCCCGGCTGTCAGAAGACGGTCATCAGACGAAGCTGCCGACCACAACCTGCCGGTCCTTCCACCAGTCAGCATCGGCCTGCTGGCACAACCTCGATGCATTCACATGCTCGCTGGCTTGATCGTTGAGGCCTGTAATTCCACCTGTCCGTTATGCGAGATCAACGACAGGCAGCACCTAGAGAGCCGACCGATCAGCCAACGCAAGGACGAGGAGAACGAGAGAGCGAGAGAGCGAGAGAGCGAACAAGACGGCTTGAGAAGCCTTCTTCCTCATTAGGTTTCGGTGCCTCTGCCATTCAAAAAGCCATTATCCATGCGACGTTCCGCCTGAGTTCCAATGTCGCTTGTGGGAGAAGAAAATGGCTTACAGCCACATTGTCCGGCCTATGGCCCGATCGCAAACGGCTGTCGATAATAGGGCGGAAGTCTGGAGCATGCGCGGTATGCCCTTGCATACCTTTTACATTGGCACTTGCGACGACGTTCAGATCCGACTCCTGCAGGTCTTCTGGCATTCCACAAATTGCAATGATGCTATTCACGCCAGTGGTGGTGGCAGCCTGCGGCGATGACAGCCGCAATTTTACCTGCAACCCATCCATGGATTGCGAGTTCACGTCAAATTACTAACATTCGTTTGGAGTGGGATATTCATGAGGTCAATTGCATTGGCAGCCGTCGGTTCGCTCTGGCTCATACGCCTTCATGCAAACAGAGTGAGGACGTCACTCAAGGCTTGGACCGAAGATTTGCTTGCTAATGGACGATCCTCAGGGTGACAATCGGCAGTCATCATCCACGTGGACTGCAAAAGACCACTGCCATCTGTGGCATTGATGTGAACGGTAGCAGAGACACCCTGCATGATCCTACCGCAGGACATGATCGCTAACATAGACCAGGCCTTCCCAAGATCAGACTGTGTCTATAACCAAGACTATTCGGTCCGAGTCTCCTAACCCTCCGGATGCTGCTGTCGATGTATCAGTTCCCCTTACTTATTATGGGCTGTACGGGTTCAATTACACCAACATGGCTGTATCGCAATCCAGTTCCCTCTGCTTGTCCACATGTTGTGGGGCAAGGATTTGAGTCCTCAATTGGATGTTTATAGACATATGTGTTATCAGTCGATGAATGGAACGATGTGACTGAATGGGATGAAATACTGTTTGCTGACAGCAGCCCAGTCAACAGGCAACGCAGCTTCAACTTGTGGAAGCTACTCCCAAGAGACCGTGCTTGTTCTATGAACAGTAGTGGCCAATATTACGTGAGGGTGACGGCCGTCAGTCGCGCTTTGCACAATACATGTCCACAAAAAATCGTTGTTACAACACCGTCCAACCTGGCCTGAGCCTATGTCAAACTGAAGTTCTAGGAAGCAACATAATGAACAACGAATTTCTTGCATTTTCATTATTTCATGGGGCTTTCACCATGTCTCAATCCATTCTGTTCAAATTCAGTACAGAATCGACCTAAAGCATTACAATACCGCCGTTTGCCCCCCTTGAATGAGAGGCGGGAGTCAGACTCCCTCGAACCGGCGTTTCGTACCTGTTGAAACTACAAAGCAATCATTTCAAGCAATGCAGAGATTAGATTTCTCGTCACTCCTTTCTCATTCCAATCAGCAGTTTCTTGAGTCCTTAAAAGGTGAAACTATTGGCCAAGACTACATGCAATGCCTGTTAAGAGTCTTATTCCTGGGCTATACCTGTGGGGCCCACTGGCCTTCACTTGACAGACACGCAAAGCAGCCTCACCCATGTTGACGCTCCGGTTAAATACCAAGCTGTGGTACTTCGGTTCGGAATTCTCACGTTCTTTTGGAAACAGCCGACAATTCATGGCGGTTGGCGACACAAGAATCAAAACTGTCTGCGAACAGTGAGAGCCGTTCTTGTTCTTTTCGGCCTACTCAAGAAGATTCTGTGAGCGAGCCGGCTATGCTTGCTTTGAAAATAGTAAGTGTGAGAATTACGGTCTCGCGTCAAACAGATCAACATCTTTTTAGCAGATCGCTTCATATGGCCGATGAAAAACCTGATATATGTGCGAAGACACCAAAGCCAAGCTTTGCTCTATATAATGGCTGGACATCTCGAGGCTGTCTTAACAATGTCGCTTCTGTCTACATGTGCTGGTCGAGTTCCCTTTGTTTCTCTTCTTTTTCTTTTCTTTTTTTTTGG
>KZ678378.1:121836-236178 GCA_003019895.1 Coniella lustricola | reverse complement strand
GGGGGGGGGGTTGTGTCGAAACTGTTTTCACTCGTGAACCTCTTTTTCCGACATCTACACTTCGCCCACAAGAAAATTTGATTTTACATGTTGACATGGACAATTGAACTCATCTGCAATCGACCCAGGAAGTGCTATCACTGGAGATGATGCCACTCAAAAGAACACTTATCAGTTGTTACAGTAGAACTTTGCACATATGATGTTGAACAAAGGAAGTGGATATGGCACTACGGAGACTATTGTAAGTACATACATATCCAAGCGGACAGTGGCACGCACGTCCTTTGTACTCGAGAAGTATGATTCTATTCAACTCCTCTTTTGGCAGAGTCAGATTCGCGCCCTGTCACGGTAACGATATCTCTCCATATGAATTGGAAGCAAATGCCAAAAGAGAAAACATGACAGCGAATCTCTTTAATCTCGCATTCTCCTTTCCTCAAGGCTGGTCAGCTCTCGATTTACATCTTGCCCAGAGTAGCTTTGACTACACTCTTGATAATTGTTCAGGTCTCGTCTCTGCCTCATGCCATTCTGCCTTCTACCTCGTTCGCTTGATACCATGCTCCGAAACAGGTTTTGGCAGCCTGTAGTGGTTGCGGTCTGGTCCTGGCCCAGTCTATCAGTGGCTACCATCCTCTACGTTGCCAACTACCTCGACAGCATCACCTCGCTGGAACTGACTGGCTCCAACCTCATAGTCAAGGCCATCACGCCCGGCTGCGGTGAAGTCTCGTCGTGGCTCACCCTGGACCCGGCAGCAAACAGGCTCTTTTGTATGGACGAGAACAGCCCCAACGGCACAATCTCGTCGTTTGAGACTCGTGATGATGGCTCGCTCTTGCGGCTAAACATCGTAACGACACAGCCAGGCACGGTAGCGAGCACCCTCTTTGGCCAGGGTAACGGTCTGGCCGTGGCATACTAGTAAGCCCTGTTGCAATATCCTCAGCCATGAAACCCCTATCCTCCACAGGGTCGTCCACCACTCGTCCCAGTGTTGCCATGGACGAGACAAAACGGCATCTGGACTTGCACGTTCCGCTGTCATGCATGTGCCCAGGCCCGTCGAGCCAGCCAGCCAGTCTGACATGTCTGTCTGTCTGTCTGTTTGTCTGTTTGTCTGTCTGGCGGTTACCCTGTTGCGCAAACAAGCCCATGTCGTCCATCCTTGCAACCATACATATCCTACAGTTCCCCTTTCCTCTTTATTCATTGCCGGTAAACCGTTGCGACCACTCCCAGCCAGCCACTGACACACTCCTCCTTGCCAATGGACACAGCTCAGGCGCTAGTGTGGCCACTTTTGACGTGTCACCCAAGAAAGACCTCCTCAACCCGCACGCCCACGGCGACTTGACCACCCTCCAACCGGTCCAAGCCGAGACTTACCACCTCGCGCAGCCAGGCGCCAACGCGCTCCGACAGGAGCAGCCGCACCCGCACCACGCCATCATCGACCCTTCTGGTCAGTACCTGCTGGTGCCAGACCTGGGGGCCGACCTCGTCCGCATCTACCTGCTGAACGATGATGGCCGGCTGCGCTTCACGGCGTTGGCGCCTCTAGTGGTTCCTGCGGGTAGTGGGCCTCGCCATGGCGAATTTTTGGTGACGCCGGCTGGCGAGACATACTTTTACTTGACGAGCGAGATTGCAAACACCATTACTGGGTTCAAAGTGACCTATACCAGTGGGAGTACGGTTGAGTTTACAGAAGTGTATCGTAGTGGAAGTCATGGGCTGGGCGTTGAGTTTGAACGTGGTCGATTGGCCCCAGATGAAGATGTGTTTCCGACATTGGCTGGTGAGCTTCACGTATCTGTAAGTGTTGTTGATGGTTATTTTTCTTCTTCTTTTCCCCCCCAGATTTCTTTTACGATTCTCCAAGCCATAGTTGCTGTCACTGGAGAAAGAGACGGCCGGATCCAAACTTTGACTGCTTCAGACAAATTAACAGACCATTTCACCAACAGCCAGACGGAAACTTCCTCCTCGTCTCCTCCCGTAACGAAGGCCTCTTCTCAATCGCCAACCCCACCGGACACTCTTCTTCGGCTCCAATCCCCTCTGATCCCATCATGACCTTCCGCATCGACACCTCAAACGGCAATCTGACCAAGTTGCAAGACTTTGCCGCAGGTGGCATGGTCCCGCGGCAATTCTCCATCAGCAACGATGGGAGCATGGTTGCTGTGGGACTGCAACAGGACGGCCGTGTCGTTGTGCTTGATCGCGACGTGCAGAGCGGACTGCTCTTGGGAGTTCGTGCTGCGGTTGATGTCCTACATCAGCCTACGTGTGTGCTTTTCAGGGAGGAGAGCATGTAAGTCCTACCTGATGTCCTCTTCAATACTCTTCGGGTTGGGCTTGCTATTCTCTTCCTTGCTTTCGTTTTCTACTTAATTTACATCTCATGCATTTCTCTTCTCTCTCTTCTTGCCTACACTACTATGAGATATTTGCACCGCACCCTCCGTTAAGTACACTTGCTAACACAACAGCACCCCAAAGCCTATCGTTCAAGCCTCCAGCTCTCATCGACACCAGGGAACACACCCCCTTACCAGTCATCATTCTTCTAGCCAAAGTACTAGGCGGTGCAGCCTTGATCAGTTTTGCTATCTGGTGGCTTTGCGTGGTTGTGCGCCGACGGCACCGTCGTCAGCGCGGCCATCACAACACCAACAGCTTGACAAACCTCACCGCGCGGTGGATTCCAATGTGGTGGTCTCGAAGAAGGGCGGGAGAAAACTGTGCGCGCAGAGGGGGAGGAGAGGAGGCAGCCGGGAGGTATGAGCCTGTTATGATGCGTAACAAGGACGAAGACGAGGAGGAGGCAGAGGGAGAAGGAGAGGCCACGGCGGAGCTCGAGGAAATGCTGCAAGACGGCAGTGGCAGTGGAAATGGCGATGGGAATCGCCGTGCTTGTGGTGATTCATTCGATGAGAATGGCACTGAAGACGTGAGCCAAGGCAGATTACACGGATAGATTCGCCAAGACACGGTGCAGTCACTTGGTGTTGGAAACAATACTGTTCCAAACCAGCGATATACCTACGCATCACGATATACACCCCAAGCACAATGCACAATCGTATCAAGTATACAGAACACCAGACTGGCCGGTACTTATACAGACTAATGGCTTCAATATCAACACAGATATGCCAGGATCGTCGTCAACCGTCGGCATAATGTGTATCAGAGCAGGGGAGACGAGACCTATCGATTTCACCAACATCACGCCGGCACTAAGAATCCCCGAAATTAACTCATTCAAGCGAGCATGTTATATTCTTAGTATGTCATCTCTATCAAAGGGTATTTCGGCTTTTCGCTTTGTCTGTTACGTCTCTGTTGCTGTGTGCGGAAACACCTGAGTGGCAATCGTTCACGGCGTGGTTGTGGATGGGTGTATCTACATGCCCCATGCGACATGTTTCACACACAGTCTGCGGAATGATAGAAACATTTGAATGCCCGTACTCAGCATACGCAAGTACCATCCTGCATGTCTAACCCATGCGGAGTTCAGTCACAATGATTGAAGCAAAGATGACATTGAGAGAAGAAAAAATGTTGATGAGGAAAAAATAAAATGATAATCATCGCAAACCACCGCAACGCCATCCCGTTTTGCTCTACCCTGACAGTGATGACGCCCCTGATATCGATTGACTGCCCCAATACCTCCAATAAAATGTTTGTACTCGGATGAAACACGTCTCCAAGGTCCTGAAACTGAGAGCAACAAATGCAAAGAAGCATCACTTTATTCACTGTATGCATACAGCTGCCAAAACCGTCATTCATCAAAATGTATTCTTGTTCTAGCTGGGGACATTCCTCTACATCCTTTCGTGGCCAGCTAGTTTAACACCAGCTAATCATCCCAGACACCAGGCGCAAGTATTCAATACGATACCTCTTCACAAGAACTCGAGTTCATGACCATCATATATACCAAGGTACTCAGAATTATCGTTATACAACATTCAGATCTCGTCGGTCTATCTGAACTGCACTTGTACAACCAGAAAGACATTCAAACTGTGATCAAAACAATACACAACCAAGATACACTATGCTCTGCGAATGCCATCAAATCACAACAAACCAATCAGTCCCCTATGAAATATGCAAAAACGCTCACAATGTATGCAATCATGCTCACAGGCTCACAATCACTCAACCCCAATCTCACCCGTTGCTCTGCATCTCTGTAATCAACTCATCTAGCCTCTCCTCTGATATAGCCACGTGAAAATCAGGCAAAGGCTTGCTGCCGTTCAACGGCGACGGTCCACTCTTCCTTCCCGTATTCAAAGCAAGGGTTTGTGGACTTTGATTGGGTGCAACCAGATCAGGCAAGAGGCTTAAATCAAGCGCGTCCAAGCCCCTCTCTGACGTATGCTGCTGATGCTGGCGAACAGCCATCGGCGACACGGTCTTTGTACTTGTGGTCTTTGCTGGCTTGTGCATGTTTCCTGGTTGTGCTGGCGGCGAAGGCGATGGCCCGTCAGAGTAGCCACCCAAGACGGCCTTGACCTTATGAATGACCAGCTCCTTGAACTTGGAAAGCAGTGCAGGGTCATCTGCGGACGTGGTCTGCGTCTGCCAGACTTCGAAGCCCGATATCTCCTTGGCTCGCGCTTGAATCGCTTCGTCGGCAGGCATCCGACCTGAGCTGGCGATCTCGGCCACGGCAAATTGTACGAGCTTATCTTCGAAATCACGGCTGCCGAAAATTGCACCTGGCTGTGGGAGGTTTCGGGAATTCTGTAGTTCGGCGGTATCAAAGGTAAGGGTGCCAAAGGGCCCATCGTCTATCTGCATTAAGTCTGCGTGGGACAACGGCACCATTGCGGCGGTTGTGGCTGGGACTGTAAAAGTCATGGTAGAACCTTGTCGCCGTAATGTCGGACTCGTCATTTGGGTGTCATCGACGTTCCATGAGTTTGGTAGAGTAGTGTCATTTGATTCTGGTAAGATCCCGACTGAGCGCTTGAACTGGAGAAGCCATTCGGCATTGTCGGCAGCTGTATGGTTGAATGGATCATCGCTAGACAGTACCACGTTAGTCTGAACCATTGCACAGGTGTGATGGAAATGACAGCTATCTACTTACTCGTCGTACATTATCCACCGTGCCTGATGTTGTAACTCTTGGTCGGTTGGCACATGACAATTCGGATTATTAGCCGACATTGCAGCAACCACAAATCGAGTCAAATCTCTGGCGAGGCGGCGATAGCCTCCAACACCGTTGATTAGAATCTGACTATCGGTCAATGTCGACCTTGCACCTAGATTCGGACTTGCTGTCTTCGCCGCATCGAGACAATTATCCAGACTACCTGTTGCACCCAGTAACCCAGCAACCTTGTTCATGTCCGAGTTGAGATGCAGCACGTCGTTAGTCGGGGGTGAGCCACTGACTCCGGCACCCAGCGGAGGACTTGGTATCTGCGAGTGCCGATCTTTGAAAGAAGTTAACCATGACGCAACATCGGCGGCTGTAGATTGCCAGGCGTCTTGACACTTGTAGACGATGCAGCGAGCATACTTGCGAATGTCATCATCAGAAGGGCCTGTGGACCTTGTTGCGCGATAGTTGCGAATAAAATCGGCAAGCTCTCTTTCCAGCCGTGAGAAGTCGCGAGTCGAGGCTTTGAGAGGGCTGAGACTGGCCTCGTGAAGCGGTTCCTCCACAGGTATAACGCCGTGCCCGTAGCAAAAGAGTTTGAGCCAGCGCGGACATTTGAGGATAAGGCGCAGAATGAAATTTGCAAACTCGTCCGATGGGGCGGTGCTGCAATCTTCCATCCGCCCAACAATATTGCAGGCTTCGATTTGCAACTCTCGCTTTGTCACTGGCAAGTTGAGGAGTCTCCTTGCCTGGACAAAATCTGCTAGTTGCTTGTCCATAGGACAATCCTGCCAGATGTTGAGTTTCCCCTTAATTTCCAGGTGAGGCCAGAAATTCTCGAGATGAGTACGCAAAGGACCCATTCGAGCTCGCATACTGAGATCCTCGGCCGAAAGAAGCAAATCGCGAAGCCAGCTAACCTTGGGTGTGCACTCGTTGCTATCGGGATTTCCTGCAGCATAGATAATTCGACAGGCTTCATACTGCATCTCGTCGTCTGATGGTACAACGTCTTCAGGAGTTCGATGTTCGTAGAGCGCGTAGAGCAGTTCTGCCTTGATCAGCTCGTATGCATTTCGCGGAGACTTGGAGCCTTCTGAGCCCGCTCGGTACGGCAATGGCGTTGTGCGCTCAGTGTGTATCATGACTATGGACAATAAGACGTAAGTAATGAGAGCGGTCAAAGTCATGCTTTGATGTATGCTGGCCAGAGGCGGAAAAAGCTAGACAAACACGTACATGCAGGTATAGCATTCTCAACCATAGCACGAACTGCCGACGAAAACCCCCACTCTCCCTTCCAGCTGCGCATGTCATAGCCGGTCTTGAAATGCTCGGCCAGATGGTCCACACGACTAGGCCAGTTTGGAAGAAGAGCATCGCAAAACCCACAACGGCTTTGAATGTCGGGACTTGGAACCTTCCAGGAGTCCATGCTCCAGTTGAGGTACTTGACATTGTGCACAAGCTTCAGATGTTGACGCAGGTGGTCTTTGCGGTAGAAAGTGCGCTCATTGAGCGGCTTTTCCTGGCAAGCAGTGTGGTTATGGCCTTCAATGTGCTCAGTGCTGGGGTTTGCTATCCCGCAAAAGACGCAACTGAGCTGTTGTGTCTCGGGGTTGATAGCCTTTGAGCCGTGCGGACTACAGACCCATCGTTCGAGTGATAGATGCAAAGACTTTTCGTGTCTCTGCCAATCGTGTTTGGTACGAAATGACTCCTATTGTTATAGCCTGTAAGCAATTGTCGCGCTAGGATTGTTTGCATGAAACAAAACCATCTGTCTAAGTCTATGGAGAACGTGATTGAAGCGATGTTGGAGGAGTGGAAAATACAAAAAGACGTGGGACCATTTGAATGACGTACAGTACAGAATGTGCACTGGAAAGTCTTTGGAGGAGCTATCAGACTGCCTTTTTCGGCTTCTCCATTTGGTACAATGCGTCTTCTTCGTCTGCGACGCCCTCTGTGTTCAAAAGAGCCAAGTGACCCGCGGGATCCGTGCGAATAGGCCGAGGCGAACGAGGCAGAGGATGGAGAGGTGCCAAAGCTGCTGGCTGAAGAGCCTTTACAAGATCGGCCGGCGTCGTCATCGGTCAGACTAAAGGGGCTGTTCAGGCTGTATTCGCGCTGATTGGACTGTAAGATGGCGGAAGCGATAGCAGTAACACTGGCCGGTTCATTCTCTTTGGATCGAAGCATCAGTATCATATCACATAGCAGCGGGCACAATAGGCTGGGGGACTGACCAGGAGGAGAGTTCTGCCACCTCTGAAGTGGACTAAGATATTCAAATTCTGTGGCAGTGGTGCCTCGCTTCTGGGGAATCTCTATAGCCCCCGAGAAGCCTCGCACGCTGGGTGATGTTGAGCGGGTGCCCTGGTACTTGGTCTTTGACCGACGGCGAGCATTCGCCAGCCAATTGGAGATTTGTGTCTTGTTGAGGCCAGTCTGCCTTTGCAGGCTTTCTCGCTCCTCATCGTTTGGGTATGGACGGTGAGAATGCGTTGCCAACCAGGCCCTGAGAATCCGGACCGATTCTCGCGAGAATCTGGCGCCTATCTTGGGCAACGCGGTAATCTTGTTGCCATCTTCGTTGCCAGCGGCGCCATTGTCGAGGAATGGGACGTCAGGAGAGGAACTGCTCCGGAGATCATTTTGCTGGCGGACTTCTTGACGTAGCTTCTGTGCTTGCGGGTCCGCATAATCGGTGAGCGCAGTCGCGGAAGGCGAGGCCGTAGTGACGGTACTGTGCTGACCAGGGCCTTGTTGGAGTAGACTGCACTCCAAGTTCAACGTGAGGCAGGTTGTGCAGGATCCTCCATTGGTGCTTTCACAATCGTATCCGCTGGCTTGGCAGGCTTCACAGGCCAACGGCTGGGCTGAAGGAGCCGCATCACCGGCAGACACGTGCGAAAGGACGAGAGCGGGGTCGAGATGGCTCGTTTCAAAATGCTCGAGGGCCCAGAAGGAGAAATCATCTCCCTCGACGTTGGCCAGAGCCAGGTCGAAGTCGTGGTTGCTTGGCACCGGCGCAAAGTCGAGGTTGGTGCCCGTGCCCGTGATGGGCTGAGACTGGGGCTGCTCGGTAAAGTCCCAATTGACAAATTCAGCCATGGTGTGCTTGATGGCAAGGCCAATGTCCCTGTGGATTCGGACCGGAAGGGCGCAGGTTTCAAAGCAGCGTGATCAATATCTGGACCGAGTAGATTAGTATGCATGCGCGGTGACCCAGAGCGCCTCCAAGACAAGCTTACGCCCTTCAGCACGACACTCAGATCGACAAGGCTTCGTCTTCGAGGCCAATGCCTCAGATTCCTGCTTCAACACCAGGCCTGGTCAGGAGCGTGCGATCGGTCCCGGGCAACAGACGAGACCAACAGCAATCGTCGACGAACGAGGCGGTAGGTGAGCAGAAACAGGGAGAGGAGGCAAGTCGGCCTGAGGCTGGTGGACCTTGGAAAGCCAAGTAAGCCGTGGCCCGTCGGTGAACTGACAGCTCGACTCGTCGTGCCTTGCAGTTGCGAATCACAGCCTTGACATCGTCTGGCTGACTCACCCGCATCCGATGTCGAGAGCTTAGGCTGCAAGAGTCACAGCGGCAGCGCAGTCGAGACTCTGCAGTCGACAGTGTTGCTGCGTCACCAGGCTTGTTGCTGGCTGTTACAGCGGCGTGAATGACTTACACGCGGGGCCATGCGCGGACGACCGTTTGCGAGCGCACGCCTTTCCATTGACACCTTGTTCCTCTTTCGGATCTAGCGCCACCGTAACTCCGGTCTCCGGGCGCTGCTGCCCCCACACGGCAGTAGGGGTCCTGCCTGGAGGACCCAGGTACCTACCTGCCTGGATGTTGATCTGCTAGGACTTGAAGGTGCAGCCTCGTCGGACACGACTACTTGCGACATGAAAGTGCTACCACAATCTTCTCGCAACGTTGGAAGTTGATCCTATCGTCAGATTGTGATTCATAAATTATATGCTAAGACCGAGCACAACTGGCGCAGCTCTACAAGCCATCTACGAGGCTCAAATGTCAAACTTGATACCGGCAGACCATGGCAGCAGTACCACAATGAGCAGTCTGCGCTGTTATCGCGGATAAGAGACGCGACACTCGTCCGTCTGCTCGACTCTTATGCCAGCGACTTCCGAATGTCCTCAATGGTGACACTGACCTCCTTGACTACAGCTTTCGCGCTGGCCGGGGCATTCGGCTCAGCGTCCTTTTGTAACGTCCGCACCTCCTTGACCCCCAAAGACTCAAGATAGTCCAGCGCGCGGCCGTAGTTGGTAGCCACCTGCGCAATGCCGTGGCTGTCGTCTGAGAGAGTAAAGCTGCCGCCCATCTTCAGCCACTCCTCTGCAATAGCTCGTGTCGGGTACGGCTCCGCAAGGCCCTTGCGCAGGGCACTGCTGTTGCACTCGAGCCACCCGCCGCCCTGCCGCGCCGCCTCTAGATTGCGCACTACTTTCGCCCACACTCGACCGTCCCATGCCGTGCGCAGGTCGCGCTCCGGCTCCTCGCTCAGCAGCCGAATGAGATCAAAGTGGCCGACCACGCGCGGCTGCAGCGTTGTGAGCATGGCATACTGCTCGTCGTAGTAGTGCGTATACAGCTGCTCCTCGCTTCCCCCCGCAGCCTCGCGCGCTTTCGCGTAGTAGGCCTTGTCAAAGTCGATGGGCACGCCGCATGTGTGGTGTAGCGAGCCGATGAAGTAGTCGATGGCCGGATGGCTGGCGAGCTGCTGCACCAGCGGCGCGTACGTGGCAGCGCGGATGAACTCACCCTCGAAGCCGATGAGAATGTGGATCTGGCTGGCGTACTTGGCCTGGAGGCGCTGTGCCTCGAGCAGGTACTCGTCGTGGCGCGGCATGAGGACGGCAAGCGAGGCCTGCGGGTCGTCGAGCTCTTCAGGGTAGAGGTCCTCGAGGCCGGTGCGTGGCATGTGCTCCGTCAGCCCCAGTGTCTTGTACCCGATCCTGATGGCGTGCTGGACGACCGCTTCGAGCTGGTCTTTGGCGTGGCCGGGGCAGAACTGGCCCGAGTGCGAGTGCATGGTGAAGGCCATCGCGGCTGTTGTTTGTAGTCGTGCTGATTCTGTCCGTTTGATTGCGCTGGTAGTTTCCAATGTCGGCCACAAGCAGCAAGCTCGTGAGCCACGGACGAGATTTTCGGCAAGGCGCAAACGGCGTCAATCCTAGGGCGGTGTCGTGAGTCAGACGAGGTAGATGTGCACAAGACGGAGAGGAAGAACTTGCGTGTCGCACATGTCCCGAGCAAAAGATGTTCCGGGCAGCAGCGTGCGGGCTGTGACGATGGCGGCATGGTTGACAGGTCGGAATAGTGGCTGTTTGCTGTCAAAAGTGGCAGCTGGGGCGGCAACGGCCTGGCAGGGTTCAGCGCTGCAACACAGCCGTGGTCGCCTGTAATTCCGACAGGGTTGACCGCTAGAACCCCGAGCCCAATTGTAGCAAATAGGCCCTCCAACCCTGAGCACGTTGCTAAGTCATCCCTGTAAGTTCAGTCACGCCCGGTGCCCGCGGGCTATGGCGCCCTCGACCTCGACCTCGACCTCACCTCCAGATATTGCGACCATGCCAAGCACCAGCTTCAGTGAAGCCAGGATTGTACACTGTGGACAGGATACCGATCCCCGGCCCTGTCAATCCAATGCGCGCTATCATCGGCGCCGGACTCGGGCCAGCTCCGGTCTGATAGGACGGGCAAGAAGCCGCAGATAGCGATCCAAGCTAACGTCCACCTCACTTGAGGGCCCAGCATCAAAAGCCAACCTAAACCTTGATCACGGAACGTGCGTCTTGTCGCCTGGCAGGCAGCATCATCTGGATTGTCCACGAGAACCGTCCAAAGCATGTCCAAGCCCATCATGGCTCATTCCTTCCACGTCTCACAATCGCACGCCCACCTCAAATGGAACAACCGTCTCGCCCCGGTGCTGCGCGTCCCCTCAGGCACAGAAGTCACCTTCGACCTCAAGGACGCTAGCAACGATCAGATCCGGCCCGACAATGCCTCCACCGCCCTTGCAGCCTTCGACTTTAGCCAGACAGACCCAGCCTTTGGGCCCGTCTTTGTCGAGGGCGCCGAGCCAGGCGATATTCTGCAGGTCGACATTCTCTCACTGACGACGGGCGACTTTGGCTGGACGGCGCTGTTTGATGGCTTTGGCCTCCTTGCAGATGAATACCCTGTCGGTGGTGGTGGTGAGGGCAGCAGCAGCGGTAACAACGACAATGGCAAAAAGCCCGAGGCTCACGAGCAGAACCTCAAGATCTGGGACTTGCGCCCTTCTGCCCTTGTCCCATCCATAACGGGTCCCAGTGGCCCGTCTCGCGCCGTGTTCAAGCCCGGTATCACGGTCCCAGTGCGGCCTTTCTTGGGTATCATGGGCATCGCACCCGCTGAGGACGGTGAGCTGAGCGTCATTCCACCATATGCGCTTTCAGGAGGCAACATCGACACGCGGTATCTGAACCAAGGCGCAACGGTTCGCTTCGCCGTGCAGGTCCCCGGCGCGCTGTTTAGCTGTGGCGATGGCCATGCTGCGCAAGGTGATGGCGAGGTCTGTGGAACGGCTATCGAGACGCCTATGAAGGCAAGGTTGAGGCTCAGTATTATCAAAAAAGAGACGAGTCAAAGTGACGCTAGCAGCAGCAGCAGCAGCAGCAACGGTGGCAAGCAGTGGATGGAACTACACTGTCTGCACTACATCACACCACCTCGAGGGGGCGGCGAGGTGGCTGAGGATGACCTCAAGGGCACTTATGCGGCACTGGGGATTCATGCGGACCCGCGCGAGGCGGCCAGAATGGCGCTTCGCGGGCTGGTGGATTGGTTGATGAAGCGGAAAGGGCTGGACAGGGTCGAGGCGTATATGCTTGCGAGCGTTGCGGCTAGTTTGAGGATGACAGAGGCCGTGGACATGCCGAATTATGCTGTCTCTTGCTCGATTCCGTTGGCTACGTTTGCGGATTGATGATGGTAATAGGGATATATTTCCTTCAATATGATCCAATATGCTCATCGTGTAGCGGCCGTCAGGACCGATCAATCGACCGCCAAATCTCAACCATCTTGGGCAGCTGATGAGAGGACAGCCTTGAAACTAGTACAGACCAGTCAGGTGGGCATACGAATCGCCCACCCTGCACAGACTCGGGTCTGCTTGCGTATTTGAAATAGTATCTGTATTACATAGCAGCTGAGATCCTTTCACTACTAGCTGTAACGTGGTTAGGGATGTGAAAGAAGCTGATATGAAAATGATGGCAGATCAACATGTGACGTTGAGAAAGCAGAATATTGTGACATCAGGAACAGAGTATTCGTGTCTTTATCTGTTGGATCAGTTGTAAGATGGCAAAATGATATGATATAAACCAGGATTGAACTCAATGTAATGTTACACACATTAATATTTTTGAATGGCTACAGATTCGAAAGACGGCATATTCAGAAGTCCAAGATTTACACAGTTTAGGTACAAACGTTTCGAAGCCAGCGAATGATCAGTCTCTCGCTGGTCATCCACCCATGTAGATGTACACAACATTGGAGTCAGTGTATTCTCAAATTGCATCCAAAGGGATACAAATATGATAATGGAACGCTTAAAATAAGAAAGTACGTATATAAAGTGTGTATATATGTATATGATCCTATATTCAGATGCCTAGAAAGCAACAGTCTTCCTTGAACAAGAGAACTTGGAAGCCTGTCCCAGAACCTCGTCCATAAATATTGATGCTCATGTTTTCTTTTGTCTCTTCTTCATAAAGCCAGACCAGTTCCATCGCCTGTCCAGCGATAGAGGGCAAGGAGTTCGCGACGACGCTGATGTTGCTCACCCAGGTCTTCTGGCACGAGACCGCGAACCTGTGCCAGGGCACTTCTCATGACTCTGCTGAAGTTTCGCTAACAAAAGATCGTGCACCATGTTAGTCAAGATGCGATGAACAATATTGAAGCAGCAGAGAGACGGAACTGAGAAAAAAACAAAAACAAAAACAGAAAAGCTCAAAGGTAAAACAGAAATAGTCACAGATGGGAAAGACGAAAGGTTTACCTGATATTCTGTATTGAGCGTAACAACACAAGCCTCATGCGCGCGAACAATTGTCTCGCACGCCTTGACCACACTCGGCGATGCCTCACTTTGCAGCTTGTCCGCGATCAACAACAACAGAAAAGACCCCTGAAGCAGATAGATGCCAAAAAAGAAAGGCATGAACTCCAGACCAGGGTCATACTCGAGAATATGGCTGATGGCCTCCGCGGCAGAGACAGCGTGGCCCGTGGCGGTGATGAAGTCTTGCGTACTGATCCACAAATCAATGTCATCGAGGAGGTTGATGGGGTCCCATTTGCCTGTGAGGAGTATGTGCAGCACGTGCATGACGTGCGTGCCGTACGCCATGACAATGCGTGTCTGTATTTCCGAGTCGCTTAATCTGCTGATGCTCGTCAGGATGCTATTGCTGACTGATTGCACGGACGGCGTGTCCATGTCAGTCGGGCCTCCAAGGCCCTCGTGGACTGCATCGTCTTGGTCCTCGGTCGTCAGGGGACCCAGCTTATGTTGAGCGAACCTTGCCAAGCTCTTTTCGTACACCTCCAAATGCCTTCTGATCTCTGCTGCTTGATCGTCAAAGTCTTTAGCGGCTCTGAAGCCAAGTCCGAACCTCGGGTGGTTGCGCGCATGATTCAGGTCGACAATTTCGCCCAGTATGACCATCAACGGTAGGAAATAGCCGTAGATACTGTGGCCACCGCACTCGAAAGAGGGCCCTCTTACTCGCACTTGTGCCTTGGCAGCAGGATCAGAGGCCATGACAGTTGGATCTGTCATGCGGTCCAATGGCTCGAATTCTCCATTCTGGTAGGCTGTGTCATCGAGTGGTTGCAAGAGTTCATCGCACTCTATGTCGAGTAGGAACAGCGGACGATTATAGCATAGTGCAAGATGGCGGTCAACAATGTAAACAAGCCACCAAACCCTGCGCCGTTCCTCGCGCTCTTCCTCCGTGACCAGCCCAGGCAAAGAGGCTTGTCCGTCGAGATCTTGGCCTTCTGCATGCGGTGCGCTCAAAGCAGCTGGTAGTTCTCTTCCGAGTCGCAACTCGCGAGCCAGGGACCAGGCGGCATTCCACCAGCGAAGGCTGGCTCCTTTGTACTCGCTGGCAGAGACCACTGTAGCTAAATGGATATATGTAACGACATCGTCCACGGTGCCTGCTGCGCCAAAAGGACCGGTTTCTCTGCTCAAAGCCTCCATGCTGATTGTGCCAGGCATTGCCACACCTAAGCCTCCCAGTGCAACTCCGCCTATTGCTATCGGGCTTGACACTGTCGACACGTCTTCTGCTGGAGTGTGTATGAGTGGCCTGAGCAAACTTACAGTCAGCTCCAGTAACTTTTGACATATTCTGCCTCGAGCAGATGGCAGGCTTGTTAGCAGAGGTGCATCGCTTGTTTGAGCGGCCACCCACAGCATGCTGGCTAACAGTGCTGGTTGGCATTTTCGCGGTTTAGAGGGATGTAAAAACGACCTCTTGCGGAACGCGCATCCCAGTACATATGGCGACATTGGATGCATCTGTGCAGAGGAGGAACTCGCAAAATAGACATCGACAAGATCGCATGCCAGAGCCAGTGGCAGAATTCCTCCCAGGTGCGGAGCCAGTGGCTCGAGAACTGGATATCTTGGCTTCGAATTCGGCAAACCTGATGCGGAAATATGCCTAGGATAGTGTCGCGGCGGGGACGCCATGCGCATCCAAGCAGATGATGGCCCATCTCCTGATATTGCGTAAGCACTCATAGGATTTGTGGCCATCTGAAACGCAGTCGCTGCTGGAGTGTAGCCTGGATTTGGCTGTGGCTGCAGTCCATAAGCTAGGTCAGGATAACTGGATATGCCGGTCGAGTCAGAGCCATAAACTGGATTTGTTCCGGCGCTGAGCATCTGAGCATCCAGCGCGTGTCGCTCGTAGGATTCGTGGACATTGCCGTAGGCGTTCGGGTCAAATTGTACCTGATTATCAAGGTTCTCGCTCTCTAATAGCTCTGGATGATCGTTCGTCTGCGGTGCAGTTGTTCCGAGGTCCAAAGCACTTTCGATGCTTGCAGAGCGTTCTCCATGCCCTCGGTCGTCTTCTACATCTTGTTCGCCAACAGCCTTGTCGTTCTCAGGCATTGGTTTGTCAGTCCTGTTCTCATTGATGACTTTGTTGTTGTCGTCTTGATGATCGCTAATTTTACTGTTCTCCGTTCTAGCGGCTGGAGACTTGCGATCGCCTTGTGCCTGGGCAGCTTGTTGCGCAAGGTCCTTCCGTGATGCTTTGCCTCTCTTTTTCCTCTCGCGCTGGTATTCGCAACCAAGACCGAATTCTGTTTGTGTCAGTTCTACAGTCAGGCCCATGATATCGTCAGCATAACGGAATATCTTGACTGACCAATACAGTGAGCGCAAGGATGCTGTCCATCGCACTTGGTTCTTAGCTGATTACATTGATCACATGCCCGCGAGATTCTGCGTCTTACGGGACCGCTGGTACTTGAGGATGACCTCCCGCCGGTCCCATGGGAATGCTGCCTGTGCTTGCCTTGAGCAGAAGTACGAGTAAGATGTGGATCGTGATCGCCCATATGTTGCTGAAGATGCTGCAAAGCATAATGTGGTGTTTGAGGTAGAGCTTCGAGGCCTACATTGTGTATCTGGGTCTGCGATAGGTGATTGTTGGGCAGAAAAGTTGGCGATGGAAGGGAATGATATGGTGAGAAACGGTGGAGGGGGTTGGACAACATGGTGAGGCAGAAGGTGAGCTGAGATCGGTCGTGGCGAACGCGTTCAAACGTGCTTGAAAGTTAGTATCGGCGGCTTCTGGGCGGACAGCTGGCTACGTATTTCGCGAGCCCGTCTCCCAAGAATGCTGCACAAGGACTGCTCGAAGAGAACACAAATATAATAGCTGCCAAGTGCGCTGACGGCGGAGAGACTAAAGTCACTATGCCAAGATAAAGTTAGCGACGGTCAAGACATGACTTCAGATCACACAAAGGAAGCATGCAATTTTTGGATCATAGCGTGGACAAGGAAACCGAAGGAGCTGATATACACACTTGTGTCAAGTCAAGTAGCCATGACGTCCGCTAGAACGGATTTATTTCAGCCCAGGCGACCCTGACCGGCCGCTGCGAAAGAACGGACGATCTCTTGCCGGTAGATGGGATGTTGACTCTGATCGTCTGCATGGATTCGTATGCGGATCGCAGGGCCTTGCATTGACACCACCAGCGCTATCTGAAGAAGACCTTCAGGAAGCATTGGCCGGGGCAAGATGTAGACTTGTCTCAAAGAGGGCAGTTGTGGAGACGAAACTTGCAGGAGCAATTTGTCGTACCAGATTTGAGATATGAATGCTGGAATTTCTGGCGACCCCAGAGTTACCAGCAGAGGGCTCGTCTGGGCTTGAAAAGGCTCACAGCGAAGCCCTGCTCGATACTTTATCGGTACAGGCCTGTCCAGACAATAAGACTGACAAGTGACAATGCCGTTGTGGTACTTCGGAACCTCTTCGGACAAAGAAAGACCAAGATCTGATAGTAATAAGAAAAGGATCTCTTGTAGAGAAAGTGACGCCCTCGAGCCAGTCCTAGCAAGATCCAAAGCTCAGCAACACGCGCGAACACCAACGTTCATGCGGGCTGGCTGGAATAGGCTGGACAAGATCTCTTCGGAAGCGACGTGCATGGGACCGAACAAGACCAGTGAGGATTGATCGATCCCACCCCGCGAGCCAGTGCCTTAAAGGACGAGATATAGTGCCTGAAGCAATGAAAGTCTCGTGTGCTGGACAACGAGAGATGGGCCCTCTTACCGCAACCTTGGCGCGAGTCGAGGGAGAGGGAACACTCCAAGTGCCTGGTGGATTCAGAGTCAATCATGTGTCAGGCCCGGGGGAGGAAAGGTGTCTGAAATAAGCGGCTACAACCGAGTGGTAAGGAAGAAGTATGGTACGCTGAGCTTCGAAGAGACAGGGAGGCTATCCGGGAACGTGCATCACTCACAAAAGAGGAAGTCCAAAGAGCCAGAATCGGAGCCAGTCTGTCGAGAAAAGACTTGTCAAGCCACAGCGTTGATGCGGGATAAGGACTGCGCGCCTCTACACCACACGGACACACGCGAGGTAGGAGGAGTCTGTCTGAGTGGAAGAGCAGAGGCCTTGGGCCCCTCACTGTTATCTGGCTCTATGGCCGTGGGAACAGTTGCGCTCACGTGGCGATCCAATCTGCATCTCCATACCGTTAGCACGCATCATGCAGCAAAGGCACACCGCAGTGGCTGGCTAATGAATCGCAATGTAAGCCTGGCAAAGCCTTTGGCCTGAAAATGCTGAATAGACAGCCGGTCACGCCCCTGCTTGGCCCCAGCCCCAGCCCCAGTTCATGCCCATACCCATGCTCGTGCCAAGCCTTGACAGAACCAAAGATTCATACCCTCAGTCTCGTTCTTGGTTTCGTGTCGAGTTGTAACAACAGCACCAGGCAATAGCTGGGAGCCGAGAAGCATTCGCAGGCGAACGACGGTATGGAAGAGAGGCAGCTAAGTCCTTGGAAGTATAGGTACTGTTCAGAGGCTCGAGGGCTTGGGGATGTTTCAGCAAGGTGCTGTGTCGATGGAGAACAACTCTGGGGCAGACCAAGGAAACGAGGCCAAAGTCACCCGGCAAGGTACGCGTGGAAAGGGTGGGGTTTCGCTTGACTAGCAGTACATGGCACACTGCAAGATACCATTCAATGTACCTGGGGCCCCGCGTTCTGCCCTCCAATAAACGTGCATCTGGCCAGAGCGATGGCAATGCCTCTCGCTGCGATCCATCTCGACTCTACTGTGTTTAGCATGGCTGCGTCAGAGTCGCGCAGACGGACATGTCGCATCGCTTAGTTGCAAGAGGTTTCCACCAGGTCGGCGAGGACAGCCGACTGAGCTCGGGCCGCATAAGAAAATGAAGGTGTAGGCCGACTTGTTGCTGTGACTCCAGAAGTTCACGCTTTGATATCCTGATGTTCTGACGGTGCTGCTTGCTGGCCCACTGCTTGCCTGTCTTTGCTGCATGTTGACACCGAGTCGAGCCAGTCCACTGTGTCATCTTGCTCGAGGGTATCGTGCGTAGTCGCAGCGGATTGCATTGTCCTGCTCGTGGTCTCCTGTGAGGCAAAAAACTTTTCGAGTGGACATGAGGCTGCCCCAGACGAACGAGAAGTGGGCCTGGAAAGTGAGGAGGTGAAGTTGCAACAAGGTGGACACGGGCTGGAACCCGGGACCAGGGCTCCCCGCATTATCCCTACAGAGCCTGACGCTGCAGGTGGGCCTGGTGGGGGTGGAAGGTGGTCACATTGCTGACTGGCTTGCTGAGCGTTGCAACTGGGGTGACCCCGCTATATACTTGTATACTTAGCACTATGCATGGATCCAGGTATCTTGGACTTTCCAATCCAGGTAGGTGCCCAACTACGGTGGTAGATCGTCCATTCTCTCTGCATCTCAGCCAAGGAACACTCCTGAAGCAACAGCCAGCGGGCAGCGTGCCGACGCGGCCTAAACATTGCTCTTCGACCTCACCACCATTACGCGCGCTCCTTAGCCTCACCTCAAGACTCAGATACAGAACGCGCCTCATGGCACCGTGACTCGGACCCCGCCGCTTACCTAGATCCCGGATGGGCCTCTTGCGCACCCTGCACCTCTTCACGCACACCGTTTCGCCCTCGCATTGACGCTGTTCCTGTCTTTGTTTCGACACGATCATATGTAAGTAAGGCCTTCTGCAGATGCTGGGAATGTACGCATGCTATTGATTAATCAGCTGATGGTCAGTCCTGGCGCCAGGCAGCACGCTCACGATTCGCGTTGGCCTTGCGGCCCTGATTTAGCGAGCTACCTTGCGCCTGAAGAGTTTCTTTGCAGCGGTATCGTATCAGCATCACGCATGGCGGCCGCAATTTAGGGCTGTTGTCACGAACAGCCACATATCTGCTCGGCACGTCTTCCTTCGTCCTCGAGCTCCCGCAGAGGGTCTTGGTCGGTCGCAGGATCGACAGGGTGATCCACGGCGTCTGCAGAGGCTGAAATGGGCCTTCCGCGCTCCTACACTCGAAGGACGCCAATTCTCAATTCACTTCGACTACAACGGATCATTATGAACAGTAGAGCCCAGCACTCGTCAAGATCAACAGTGCCATCGCGTGCCTACATCAGACATGTTGTCTGCGCGCCGTCAGATCCATTCCTTCGACCCGCGGCAATTATGACCGAACCGACCTCTTACAGCAAGAAAGTTGATGTGCAGGAGTCTGCGCCGACCAAGAATAATCAAAGAATGACGAGGGCTGACCTTGCAGAGCTGCGAGATACAGATCTGGAGGGTGCTGGACGCCGGAACCACGAGTTAAAATCATATTCGACATTCCACTTAGCTAAGATGAATACGTAGATAGGACAGGAAATTCATCTTGAAGGATTTCTGCGTCAGTATTCGCAATCCGCCAATAACCACTTTCCGAGGCAGCCTTTCCGACCATGACTGCCACCAGAGGTTGGAGAGCCTCGACGAATGCATGTCCGTGCTCGTCTGCGGGCACAACTAGGTGAGGAATACTTCAACTGGGTTCATTGGTCATTCAGGACTGTACTTCGGCGGGCCCTCTGCCCGGTCAGCTTTGCCAAGTGGCTTTCATTTTGATCAAACGTCAGGTCTTATCGATCCGCAGAACCCCATCTTTTGGCTTTGCAATGTCACTTGCGTTATAGATCATAGTCGAAAGGTCACCGCATCCTGGGCATGATGGCACAGACACTTTTCAGCCAGACAGCTCGGTACTCGGTTGAGAGGGCGGCTACTTGCTGATTCCATGGCAAGATTCCTGTTGTTGTGAATCAAACAGACGATCGCCTCCAGATGCTTCACCAGTCAGACTCGAGCTGAGAATCTTGCGGTGTGAATGGACAATAGCGAGTGCAGGTCGGTGACCTATATGTCACTGTCCTTATTAGTGATCGCACCCAGAAATCACGCGGTGAGCGGGCCGGACTTCCAACCACGCGGTGTATAGCAGGATCTCACTGACCCAATCCTCAGTCGACGCCGTCTTCCTAAAGGCAACTTCAAGCCGGCCCGGCAAACACAAATGCGATCCGACGATCCTCTACAAACCTCAACCTGATTTTTGGTTCTGCGTTTCGAACCTTTGTGAAGCGCTCCCCTGCAGTTGTGGTACTTCTAATGCCAACTGTATAACTCGCGCTTCATGTTCCGCCACGTGCCTTGCCAGCAATGCAGTTCTGTCTCACGCGACTTTACAAGATGATTCTCGCCTGTAGACTGCGTCTGATGAGCTCTCATGGCTTCATCCTCCTCAGTCTGAAGAGTTTCTGGAAACTGCCCCCGAGCCCGAGAAATCTGCGAAGCTACGATCTCTCAGAAGTGTCCGCGAACAGGATTTCATGCACTCGAAGCACTGTCGTTGCGGCAAGGCACAAAATCCTGGACGCCATGCAGTCCTATGGCAACTTCTGCATAGCAATGGGGAGATAGCAAAGCCCAAATACACAACTATACACAAAGTATGGGGACTTGCAGGACAAATCTTACAGTGTTGGATGTAGCACAGCCACGCGACCAGAGATTTATCGTCTAAGATTTCAAAGTTTGGATCGCAGTATAAGATCCTCCTGTCAACGCAGCAACAAGGCCAGGATGTCCTACGGAATGTCACCCAAGCCAGGGATTCTTCAATATTGCGGCAACCAAAAGCGCGGTAGGGTCAACCAAACCAAGCGGGAGTTGGGCCGCCTTTCCAGTTGCTGTGCGATATGTCTGGGAGTCTTGTCAAGCTTGACTTTTCTTGCAACTCGTAGTTCTTGGTGTATCTTGAGGCCTCCATAGAGGCTTCAAAACGGCGGTGGTGGCATGTCTGGCGAGTCCTTCGCACAGCCACGTCGAATGGTATGGAATGTGGTCGGACATTGTCGAGTACACGGAGGGTGTATTGTTCTACAGCGGTCTGTACTAGTCTGTTACGTTTACTACACCAGACAATACGCCATATACATTCATGTACACACACACACACACACACACACACACACACATCTCTTCTCTGAATTGTTGTTGGACTGCCTCAACCCCACGACTTTATGTTCCGAGCCGCGAAGCGTTCTGCATGCAATCAAAGCATATATCTCCGTTCTGCATATTGCCTAACCAGCCAGCCCGCCAGCCCAGCCTTTGTTCGCAGGAAGTCTTGGCGGCATCGCGTGGTGCGGCGTGGTATTGCATAGTATGGCGACTACTCTGGTTTGACACAGACCGGCTTGCACGTTGCTCGTGACGAGAGCAAGGCAGACATTCTCCTCATCTGGTGTGTTGAGATGGCCTGACGAGCCACGTCTTGGGGCCCTGGATTCTTTGACGTCTCGTTAGATTGCTCTTTGGGATGCGGCGGAGATCGCGTCGCTGGCAGCATCAACTGCGTTCTCGGCCCGATGAGAACGGACAGAAGGGGTTTGGTAGACGGCAGAGGATGTCTGGTAATTATGAATGAGGGCAAAGTCTGCAAGAGGTTCATCTGCAAGAGGTTCATTGCGTCTTGTTGTCGGACCCATCCTCCAGGTATGCAACTATGAGAAAAGGGTCTGGATCCTGACACTTGGCTAATGTGGTTAATCCAGGAAAAAGAAGTCAACGGCAATACGGGTTTACGGGTTTTGGTCAACGGTCGAGTAAAAGGGGGATTGCAGGATTCAGTGCAGGACACGTACATTTGTCACACCCATCAGAGACAGAACCAGGACAGCAGACAGAAGGATCGCTCAGCCGGCAAGCAAGTTGATATTGATATCGACAAAAGACAAAGGCTAGTTGACTCTTGTCATGACTTGGCGGCCCAAGGCTGGTGAGATTGTCCTTGCCAACGCGGAGATAGGCCATATCGGCAGGGAGTCAAACAAAAGAGTCAGTGACTTGCATGCATAATGCAGCGAGTATTTATTGGCTGCGCAAGAGTGCCAGTACTGAGATCGATCACAACTTACAGATCGTTTCGAGTCTCGAGGCATATCAAGATGGCGTCAAAGCCGTGAGCATCGACACATGTGCAGTTTGAGCGGCCTGTTCGGTTCCAGAATCTCCATTCGACTTGTGTGACTTGTCCGTCTGTTGGCTGTCCAGCGTCGCCTTTTCCCAGCCAGACAGCACGACACTGCCTTGGTCGATCCGATCGGATATGGCCGACGCGCACTCCAAGGACGACAGGCCACCGCCGTCTCCTGACGACCGAGGAGCCCTCGCACCCGGCTTCCACGACATGCACACCCTCGAAATGCATGACCGCACCAGCCTCCAAGGAGGCCATGGCGCTGCCGTTGTCCACAATGCCTCTGCTACAGCCGCTGGCGCTGCAAAGGACGAGACCCGCGAGCCTCCTGTTGTGGTAGCGCGCCGGTCCTCCCAGCAACATGACCCAGACGCCGACCATGATGCCGCCCACGGCCACGGCCACGGCCACGCTCTCTCGGCCCCTCTGTCGCGCGTTCGATCCCTTGTCCCCGACGTCGGCGCGCGCCCAGCATGCTTCCGCAACACGCTTCAGGAGGTCTCCTTTGTCGCGCAAGCCACCATCGCCATGTCGGCATCCGCCTTCCTCGTGGGCGCCTCATCCATCGTCACGGCCTCGATCGGCGCCGACTTGCACATGACGCAGTCGCAGATTGTGTGGATGTCTGCCGCACCGACGCTCACCGCCGGCGGCTTTCAGCTCGCTCTCGGCCAGCTGTCGGACTTGCTCGGTCGCAGAGCCGTGTACCTCGCTGGCATGGGCTCGTTTGCAGTCTTTGTCCTTCTCGTGGGCTTTGCGCGGAACTCGTTCTGGATGGATCTTGTTTTGGGTGTGCTGGGCGTCTGTTGCGCCATGATTGTGCCGCCTGCAGGTGGTATTCTCGGCCAGGCGTATGAGAAGCCGAGTAAAAGGAAGAACCTGGCGTTTGCCGCATTCTCAGCTGGGAATCCACTGGGTTTTGTGATGGGGAGTATTACTTGTGGTATTGCGACGAGGATCTTCAACGTGAGTCCCCTCTCGTGGCTGGAGCTTTATAAAGCTCTTTGCTGAACAGCAAGGGCTCGACTGTGCATATAGCGAAGCAAAGGCAGATTTACTGACTGACTGTTGTTCATGCTGTTTAGTGGAGGGCCTCGTTCTTCTTCATCGCCATTCTATGGGCTGTCTTCTTCCTCCATGCTTTGTGGGCCGTGCCAAAGGTCGAGGCATACACGCCTGGCCAGCCGCTCTCGAAGCGTCTGGAACTCTTTGTCAGGACCTTTGACTGGCTCGGTGCTGTCCTCACGCTGTTTGGCACGGGTATGATGTCTGCTGGGATCACGTCAGTCGTCTTCCCTTCTGTTCCCTCTGCCTTTTCGTGTGGTTGATTGAACTTGTGCTGACGATGCGCACGCTAGACTCGGGCCAACCGACGGATGGTCGTCCCCAGTGACGCTGTGCCTGTTGATCATGGGCATCCTCCTCATCTGCGTCTTCATCGTTTGGGAAACCAAGTGTGTCAATCCGATGATGCCTCCTTTTATCTGGAAGGACAAGAACTTCAGCCTGGTCGGTCCATCCTCTCTCCCGTCCTCACACCAACTGATCGCCACCAGTCATCAATGTTGATTTCAAGCAAAACTTAACCATCCATCTCCTTCAACCAGATCATGCTCGTCATCGGCACCGGCTTCATGTCTTTCCAGGCCACCTCTTTCTACCTCGCCTACTTCATGCAAGAGATCCGCCACTGGGACGCGCTCAACATCGCCGTCCACCTTCTCCCACAGGTCGTTGCCGGGCTCATCTGGAACGTCCTGATTGGCCACATTCTGCACAAGGTCAACAACAGCCTCCTCATGGCTGCTGGCTCGCTGTCCTTCTTGGTAGCGAATCTGCTGCTGTCTTTTATGGAAGCGCACAGTTCTTACTGGGCGTTCATCTTTCCTGCGCTGATTTTGAATGTTGTTGGCGCTGATTTTCAGTTCAATGTGGCCAACGTGAGCATCCTAACCTTGCTTCCAGTCCCGCCCTGTGTCCTCCTGGATTCTTTGTTTTGATCCCTTTTGGCTTTTATATTGGCCTGTATACTGATTCCTTGCCCAGATGTACGTCATGCAATCTCTTCCACCACACCAACAAGGCCTCGCTAGCGGCATCATGACCACCCTCGTGCGCCTCTCAAGCACCGTCGCCCTCGGCATCGCCACAGCCGTGTACACGTCCATCGACAGCTCGGCGCAGGGGCAGGCGCAGCCCATGCTGAAATTCACGCGCACGTTCCAGGTGTCTGTTGCGCTGGCGGCGGTGGGGTGTTTGTTTGTCTTGTTCATGCGGGTTGGCACGCAGGGCGGGTATAAAGAAGAGGAGAAGGAGAGTGGTGGAGATAGTGGTGGAGATAGTGGTGTCACTCTCGGCGCCAGGCCTGCTGAGAGCGGAAGCGGGAGCGGGAGCGGGCTCGGTGGTGATGAAAAGGGCTTGAATAGCGGTGGTAACTTGCAGAAAGTGTATGTGGACGAGGAGGTGGCGGTGGCGGTTCCAGAGAAGTAGTGGGCTTAGATGGCGGGAAACATGTACAAAGGATTCAAGATTGATACCCCTGGATGATATCGAAGCAACACATTCAAGATGGTACGCATAGACCTGAAAAGGAGGACCATACATATAGACAAGTGGACGACGGGGCAGGTATCCAAATCAGATTTCGCTTTCCGAGTAGCTCTATGAAGAGCTTGCAGGATATGCAAGAGGATCTCCTCCTTGCAGCAAACACACCAGAAATGCAGCTCTCCTTCTTTGCTTCTTTCTCCAACACATCAACAACTTTGAAAAAGGCACGTTAGGTCCTTGGACTCCTCAAAAACGCCACGACACCACCGCAGTAGCCCACCAGGTTATCCAGCCGCTCCTTTTCCTTTGCGTGGTGCTGCTTCCAGCGCGTCAGCTCGCCGAGAAGCACCTCGTTCTCCATGACGAGGTCAAAGTGAAGGCGCAAAAACACCGTCATCCAGGCTTGCGTAAGCTCGTAGTCGCGTCGGGCGAGTAGTCGGGCGGTCAGTGCGCGGATGAAGTGCAGCAGCTCGTTGGAGTCCGTGTCACCTGCGTTGCCAGTGGACATGGACCGCAGCTCGAGGTCGGCACTGGAAGGGGAGAGGTGCTTGAGGTGGTCGATGAAGTCGTTGTCTGCGGGGGGTTGTGGTGTCAGTCTTGCTCAAGTCACGTCATGGGCTCGTCTGCTCTACTGATCTCTGTGCTCTGTTTGTGTTTGGGGGCAATACTTACAGTCTCCACTCACGGCACCATCACGGAGTTTGGCCGTGAACGCTTCCTGCGATCGGCTCCAATCCAGCTTTGTGATTCTCGACTCGGCAGTGGCGGTAGCATCTTGTTTGGACACCAGCGCTTTCAGCTCCTGGCCCTTTTGGTCGTGTGCCGACGGGAGGAAGAAGGGTGCCTTTTCCGGAATCTTGGGCGCCTCGGTCGGCTTGTTGCGCTGCTTGATGAGATCGAGATGCAGCAGAGTCTGCCATCTGCTCTTGGGCACCAAACTCAATGTCATCATGTCTGTGCTCAGCTGCTCCAAGTCTGGCGCTGTCACACCGTCTTCGTCGTCCTCGACATCATCCTCGTCAAAGGCGGCTTCCACCAGACTCTGGCCGCCCTCGCCCGAGGCTGTCGGGCCCATCATCCTGCTTATATCCTTTTCTGCTATCTGCCGTGTGGGCACGTGCTTGAAGACCGCTCTGTTGGTCCATATGTGCACGCCCAGCTGACCCTCGCTCGACGCAGCGAGGTACTCGCCTGTCGCGGAGAACGCAAGTGCTGTGCACGGCGCGTCCAGCCTAAAGGCATCAATCAAGTGACTCGTCGGCAAGTCCCAGACGCGAACAATGCCATCGGAGAAGGCTGCCACGATCCAGCGGCCGTCATTGGAGAAGCAAAAGTCGTTGATGGCAGCGCGCTGGGTCGAGGAGCCGGAAAACTCGCGAATCACCTTCTTGGTCTCGATGTCGACGACGCGGACGGTGTGGTCGTCGCAGGAGAACGCGATGAGATCGTTTGCGGCGTGGTATCGGCACCCTAGGATCTTGACCTTGGGACCCCAAGAAATTTGCGCGACGAGGTTTCCGGTGAGGAACTCCCAGAACTTGATGTTGCCGTCCAACGAGCACGATATGACAGTCTTGTTCATCGAGTCGACGACGAGTCCTGTGACGGGCTTGTTGTGCTTGCCCGTGCCAGGCGCAAAGGCTGTTCGCGAGTGCGCCTCCAGCTGGTTGACTACGTCGGCCTGCTTCAATTGTTGCAGCTTCATCTGCCTGGCTTGCGCAGGAGTCAGCCGTGGGGGGAATCGCTGCCGGTGCATGCCAGACTGGAGGTTGAACATGTCGATGCTACCGCCCTCGGAGCCCACAAGCGCAAAGGTGCCGCACGGGCTGATGCCCACTGTCGACACATCCGTCCCGTCGCCCGTCTGGAACGCCCACCGTCCAGCTCGCTTGCGACCCCAGAACCACGTCCGCGCGTACGGGTCGCCCTTGTGGCCCGTCACGACGCTTTCCCAGCCTGTCATTGCGCTGGACTCGGCGTCCGTCCGCTTGTGTACGTTGCCCTTTTGCCATATTGGCTGCTTGCCGGGGAGAGCGCCCATGCCACCGTCGCGGTTCAGCGACGAGGCAATGCAAGTAATTTCGGGAGCCTTGAGATCGTCCAGTGTGGTCGTTGGGCCGTGGCTGAGCGCCGAGGAGGACAGAGCGCCAATCTTCTTGGCCTTTTTGCGTGTAGCGCCCTGGCTGAGCTCTGCGCTCTGTCCGTCGCGTCGCAAACTCCAGCCCCAAAGACTTCGGTCCTTGCCACCGCTCATGAGCCATTTGTTGCCTGCTTCGGCGCCGTCGAAATCGGACGGCAGGAATTCGAGACAGGTCACTGGCGCAGCGTGGCCGCTGCGCGAGTGCAGTATGCGAGGAATGGGTGAAAAGGGTGTCTCGTCAAAGATCCACGATTTCAACGAGTTGTCCAGGCCGCTGGTGATGATCACAGGCTGTCCGGCGAGGAACTGGACGCGGCTGATGCCGCCGCTGATGGTGGGGCCCTCGTGGGCTGGCGGGTTGTGGGCGCTGCGCAGGACACCCATCATGCGGCCGCCCTTGTTGAGATCCCAGAAGGTGACGTCGCCGGTTTGCGGCGTCGAGGTGGCCATTACGCCGTCTTTGCGGCCGTCTTGGCCTGCTCCCAGCCCGTCTGATCGGAACGAAATGCTGGTCACTGGTGCGTCCTCTGCGCCTGCCATCAGGGACAGGACACGGGTGTCGGTGAGGACATTGTGTATGATCAGGGGTCCATTGGCGAAGGATATGGCTAGCAAGGAGAGAGCGGGAGTGGGTTCCAAGCAGACAACGGCACCGCATTTTGGCGAGGGTGGCAAGATGGTGTAAATCAGCTTGCCCGTGCTGACATTCCAGATCTCAACCCAGCCGTCGTTGCGTCCGACAAAGATCTTGTTGAGGTACGTGGGCATGTTGCATATGCCGCCGGTGATCTCGTTGTCACCCGGCTTGGAGGCGACAGTGTACAGAGTCGTGTAGTGCTCCAGGGTCGTCGTTTTCCATACTTCGATTCTGTTCACGCAGCATGCCACGATCCAGGAGCCGAACACCAGGATTTGCCGGACGGGTTGGTCAAGATCAGTCGGCAGCGCCAGCTCGCCAACCCTTTTGCCCCTCTGGAAAATCCAAAGGCCCTGTGCCTCGCCCGAGGATGCATTGCCCCATGCTGCGAACAACTTGTCCTTCCAGGCATAGGTAGCGGTGATGTCGAACAAGGTCTGGGGCCGAGTGACAAAAACAAGGTTCAGGCCGCGCTTCAAGTCGTAGGTCTGGAGGGATCGGCCGACCGAGGTGGTGATCTGGAAAGTCGTCTTGCCCAGGGGGATCGAGGTGAAGGGGACGCTGGTGGGCGAGACCAGCCCGACTGTCTGATTTGAGCATGTGTGTCAGCTTTAGCCTGTCTTGCCTAGATTCCCACTCTGCTGCCGAGATCACCAGACCTACTCTGAATGGCGCAAAGATTCTCGAGCCCTTGGAGGATGTTTTGGCGGCCTTGGACTGGGCGCCGACAACCCTCTGGCGCTTGGCCAATGGCGCATCCTCTGCTTGCAGGTGAGGCATCGTGCGTGTGGCTGACCTTGACCTGAACGCAGGAAATCGGCGTCAAGGGAAGAGGTTGGGTTTCTCGACCGCGACCGTAACCGTCTACCGTGGCGCTGAGGACGGCTGTGTGGGAAACTTTTTGCTCCGTTTTCAGCCTTGCAAAAATTCCACCGCCAGCCGCAGTCTTATCTTATCGCCGCAGGCCGGGGTGCCTTCCTCATTGTGGGGTATGAGCTCAAGATCAAAGTTTCCCTGTACATAGTATCGCGTACCTGCAAGCCCCGCCATGCACACGGTATCTGCCCCACCAAGCCATGTACTCCAGGCTTTTGCACCTGGCAATTACTGGTACATTGTCGAATCGACACGGCTTCCATTGGGCTGACTGGCAGCTATGCCAAAGAGAATAGCCCTGTTTAGCATTTATAGTCGAATACACCGTTGACGGTAAATGCATGCAACATGAGGTACTTGGTACCCGGCCTGTCTCACTCTACGGCCATATGCTGGCTGAGGTCAGGTCTCACAACGGTTACTGCCGAGTATACTTGAACTGATACCTGAATACATGGGGACATCCGTGGATGTATCCTGCGACTTCTGGGCGCAGCCTTGGCCCGGGTACTCTGTACCTACTCCAGCACTTTCAGCGCTAACAGGCAAACAACGACCAGGCAAACCCCAGACAAGATGGAAAATCCATCAACCTGCCTCCCATGCTGTAAACGTCCAGACCGATCCAGCAGAGAAAGAGCTACCAAAAGAGAGAGAGAGCGCGCCCAGCCTTTCCCGAACACGAGTCACGCAGCCCCTGAAGCCTGCTACTACCTTATCTGCTGAATCTGCTGCTGCAGAGCTCCTACTCCTTCCTGGCCTGGCTTTTGCCTGTCTTTGGCTGTCTTTGGCCTTTGTGACGACATAGCAACCAGCCCACTCTCGACTTTTTGTCACGACGCCTGGCGTTTGCATCATGTTACTATCTGATGCCCAACTTTGTCCCGATTTTAGTTCGCTGTCCTCCTGGCTTGCCTTGCTCTGACTTGCTCTGCAGACTTCATCCGTTCCACCGTCTCCTTGCGCTTTCCATCTGTGGCGAACGCACTGGGGAACAGGTGATATTTGCCCTCAACACCACGGCCGAGCGCTTCGTTGTGATCGCGAGATTCTTCTTCGTTTCCCTTGACAGGTGGACCACCACACAATGTCGAGCCACTTGACACAGCCAGAGACTGAGGCTGAGGTTGCGGCTGCTCCTCCCACAGTGCCTGCTTCGACTAGCGAGCAAAGCCCCGACCCTCAGGCCGCCCACCCGCAAAGTGGACCTGCGGCGTCGCGGACCTCGTCCTTCTCCTCGGTGCGCAGCGCCTCCTTCTCCAACAAAGGCAGACACGCCGAGCCCGGCATCACCGAGATCCACGCCGATCACGCCAGCCTGTCCATGCCGCCTCCTCCCTCGCGCCCGGCGAGAAACCCTCCTCGCGCCGCTGTGGCCCAGAACAGGTCTGACTCGGAACACTCAGAGTCTGTCACTGATGACGCTGCCTTGCTCGAGTCGCGCGGCCTCGAGTCTGCCATCCTGTCTGGCGCGAGCTCTCTTGTTGATGTCGCGGCTGCCAACGACGGCGCCGAAGACCTCGACACGCCTCGTCTGATTCCTGGTGCCTTTCCCGACAAGGTCAACGAGCACGACCTGCCTGGCCCTAGCATGCCCTCGTCTCGCTCGTCTTTTTCCGAAACTGACAAGAAGCGCATGAGCACTTCATCCATCTACTCGCTGGCCTCGGCCAGGGGAGTCCCAAGCTCGGCCGCGTCGGTCATTGGGTCGGAGAACGGTTCTGTTACCAATACTCGTTCCGTGTCTGGCTTCATGGCGTCTCCTGCTGGAAAGCTGGACAACACCGGCATCTCCAATGTCACAGTGACCACAGGCAGCCAGGGCTCACAGGGAGGAAACCTCACTCCTCGAGAGCATGCCCACAACCATCTCCCGGATATTCTTAAGCGGCCTCACGGACATGGCCAAGCTTCTCGCCCGGATCCTCTGGCTGCCTCGAGAGCGCAGCCTAATAGAGATAGGAGTCGTGCCAAGAGGAGGCTCAGTGGAAGTACCGCTGCTAGTAGCCACAGTCCGAGTAGCGAGCGGACGGTTCCCTCTCACAGGGAAAAAGAGGAAGGTGTGTCCATCCCGACTGCGAATGCGACCGTCAAGTCTCTGACCGGCTCTGTAGCCAAGCCTGCACCACTGGGTCTGATTGGCGTCTGCGCCCTTGACGTCAAGGCCAGAAGCAAGCCCAGCCGAAACATTCTAAACAGACTTCTGGCCAATCGGGAATTTGACGTCAAGATCTTTGGCGACAAGGTCATCTTGGACGAAGGTGTGTTTTGATCTCATTTCCTCCACATTGGTGGTATTTGCTGATTTCCTTGTTACTCTAAGATATCGAGAATTGGCCTGTGTGGTAAGTTCTGCGCAAGCACAATGTGCCTGCATCAACACTTTCGTGAATTTGGAAACTCGCTGACGAGCCGTGACCATGTATAGCGACTACCTCATCTCTTTCTACTCGGACGGGTTTCCGTTGGACAAGGCCATTGCTTATACCAAGGCTCGCAAACCATTCTGCGTCAACGATGTGCCTATGCAGAAGGTCTTGTGGGATAGACGCTTGTGTCTTTACCTCCTGGACAAGGTTGGGGTACCAACGCCCCAGCGACTAGAGGTGAGCCGAGACGGCGGCCCTGGTCTTTTGACCCCTGAGATGGCAAAGCACATCAAGGACGTGACGAGCATATCCCTCGAGCCCACTCCGACGGATCCCGACAAGATGGTCCTTCCTCGCAAAGTAGAGCTCCTAGAAAACGGAGACATCCTCAGCGTCGACGGTCGCACACTCAAGAAACCCTTTGTCGAGAAGCCCACAAGTGGCGAAGACCACAACATCATCATCTACTTTCACAGCAGCACGGGCGGAGGCGCCAGAAAGCTTTTCAGAAAGATTGGCAACAAAAGCTCCGAGTATGTGGAGGAACTCAATGTTCCCAGGTGCATCACCCAGCCAGGCGAGAGTTTCCTCTACGAACAATTCATGGAAGTCGACAATGCAGAAGATGTCAAGGCATACACAGTTGGACCTGACTACTGCCACGCTGAAACCAGAAAGTCACCAGTCGTGGATGGCCTCGTGCGGCGCAACACGCATGGCAAAGAGATTCGCTACGTCACCAGTTTGAGCGAGGAGGAAAAGGCCATGGCAAGCAAGATCGCCACCACTTTTGGCCAGCGTGTTTGCGGTTTCGATCTCCTTCGCGCTGGGGGCAAGAGCTATGTTATTGATGTGAACGGCTGGAGTTTTGTCAAAGACAACGATGACTATTATGACCACTGTGCAAACATCCTCAAGGAGATTTTCGTCAAAGAAAAGATGCGACGAGCCGGTATGACACCGCCCATGCCATCGCCAGCCATTTCAGAGTTCGATCACACGACGCGAGCCTCTTCTGTGTCCAAGGACAAAACGCCCAAAGAAACTCCGCTCATTGGGATGCTACCCAACCAAAAGGTGGCACTACCGGCTTCGATCATTTCCCAGGATATCAGAGGATCGAATTTGGCTGCTCCAGAGCCCATCAAGATCGAAAATCCCGACACATCCAAGGCCGGAAGCGGGTCAGCAAGCCCGTTGCTCCCTCAGCTCCCCGAGCCTTTGGCTGGCAGCATCTCACCGACTGTGCCCGCAGTTCCAGCCACGCCAGAAACACGACACCTTCTGTTGGACGACCAGGAGGCTCAGACGCCACCGCCGCCTCCTCCCAAGCATTCGTGGAAGCTGAAGGGTATGGTGTCAGTCATTCGACATGCCGACCGCACGCCTAAACAGAAATTCAAGTTCACATTTCACACTGCGCCCTTCATTGAGCTTCTCAAGGGTCACCAAGAGGAAGTTCTCCTGATTGGCGAGCCTGCTCTCGCGAGCGTTCTTGAAGCTGTCGACAAGGCCATGAAAGCTGGCGGTGAAGACCGTGAAAAGCTGAGGACCTTGCGCAATGTCTTGATCAAGAAGAGTAGCTGGCCGGGCACCAAAGTGCAAATCAAGCCAATGTTCAGGAAGAAGGCAACGGATGAAATGGAAACTCTAGTCGAGAAGCAACCCTTGCAGCCAGGCGAAGACTCTCGCCAGATCAGCCCCCGACCCGGACCAGAGACTGTCAAGAAAGAACGACAGCCCCGATTTCCCCCCAAGCGCAACGACTCCTTGACGGGTGTGACCATGTCGAAGATTACGGCCGCCGAGAATGGTCTCGTCCTTGATAAGCTGCAACTGATTGTCAAGTGGGGAGGCGAGCCAACTCACTCTGCCCGATACCAAGCCCAGGAACTCGGCGAAAACATGCGGAACGACCTCGTCATTCTCAACCGCGAATTGCTGGACGAGGTCCATGTCTTTAGCAGCTCCGAAAGACGAGTAACGACAAGTGCACAGATCTATTCTTCCGCTTTCCTCAACCGGACAGATATTCCTGAGGATTTTATTCAAATTCGCAAAGATCTTCTCGATGATTCGAATGCGGCCAAGGATGAGATGGACAAAGTCAAGAAGAAGCGTGCGTACCTGGATCGCCTAGTCGACCTTCATCCCAAACCCGCCCGCGTACTTGCCTGCTCTTTTCTATCTCATCATCGCTTTTTCAAAGCCAAGGCCTTCCTTCTCTTCTTTTTCCTCCTTTTTTTTCTTCTTATATTTTTACCTTTGCCCATTGGCTTGCACATGCCAAGGTCCCTCGCGACATATAATAAGAGTTACTGCTAACCAATAAACAGTCAAGGGTCTTTTGCGCAAAGGAAATGAGAGGCCGTCTCAGTTTGCATGGCCAGAGAATATGCCAGAGCCTTCAGAAGTACAAACTCGCGTGGTGCTTCTCATGAATTTCCACCGGCGCGTGATGCAGCACAACTACAATAAGTTGTATAGCGGCGCAGTCAGCTCGCTCACCGCCATCACCAACCCCCCGGGCTCTGAGAAGTCCAAGCATGGGGAGGCTGCAAGCAGCTCAAGCCATCTGCATACTTCTGCGCTTTCTCAGGCCAATTCTGTCGCGGACATCCAATCCCGCTGGTGCTGTGGCGAGGATGCCGAGCTGTTTCGGGAGCGATGGGAAAAGCTGTTCACCGAATTCTGCGACGGTGAAAAGGTTGACCCCTCCAAGATCTCCGAATTGTACGATACAATGAAGTTTGACGCACTGCATAACCGTCAGTTCCTTGAGTGGGTATTTACGCCGTCCAGGAGCATGCTAGAAGAGGAGTTTGGCATCATCATTGGCAGCAAAGACGGCAAGTCCACTTCCGTTCCCAAAGATGCCGAGGACCAACAGCAACAAACACCCTCCACAAAGGTGTCTGAAGACGGCAAGGGCCGGGAAAGGGCAACGTCCAAGGATGGCGAAAAGGAAGAGCGCAAAGTGAAGAAACTTTTCCGACGGCAATCCTGGAAGACTGGTCTTCGCGGTGCTGCCAAGATGGCTCCAGCAGAAGAGTATTTCAACCTCTGCAAGGGAGACAGCCAGACCAAGGCCAAGACTGACGCACGCTTCGAGCCGTTGCGCGAGCTCTACCAATTGGCCAAGATCTTGTTTGACTTTATTTGTCCACAAGAGTACGGCATCAGTGACAGCGAGAAGCTCGAGATCGGACTTCTCACCTCGCTGCCCCTGCTGCGGGAGATTGTTACCGATCTCGAGGACATGCAAGCCTCGGATGATGCAAAGTGCTTCCTGTATTTCACCAAGGAGTCGCATATTTACACCCTTTTGAACAGCATCCTCGAAGGCGGCATCGAGACCAAGATCAAGCGCAGCACCATCCCAGAACTCGACTACTTGTCGCAAATCTGCTTCGAACTGTACGAGTCCGAGATGAATGTGCCAGAGGCTGCAGGAGGCAGCGGCTATCCCACCTTCGAGTACAGCATCCGCATCACCATCAGCCCAGGCTGTCACGTCTACGACCCACTCGACGTACAACTTGACAGCAAGCACTGCATTAGCTGTGCGCCGAGACGCAGTTTGACACCTCATTGCGACTGGAAGACGGTCATTGACACCTTGCGAGCAAAATTCCACACGTAAGTCCACGATCGTACCACATGTCTCACCAACGAAAAAGCACACCTGTATGCTTTTGTATAAAAATAAAGTATAAAAAAAGCATAGGGTAATTATGTCTGATTTTGAGTGCTAACTCATGGAACCATCCTCTGATGCTTTTCCCACAATTTACAGTGTCAAACTTCCAAAGAGCTTTGTTGCTGTCAATCTTTCAGACGCCTTTTCGTGGCAAAAGCAGCGAGGCGAAGATGAAGACGAGAACGAGGGCTTGGAAATGAAGTTGAACCGCGCCAGGGCTAGCGAGGATGTCGTCACGGCCGCGCAGGGCCTTGTGGCTGCTATTACGGAGGCCGCGGCTACCGCAGAGAACCATGTGTCGAGGATGTAGGAGAAGGAAGAAGACGGGTAATGAGATCTGAAAAGCGCATGTGCTTCATCGGGAGGCATAAGATGAGTGTTTCTTCTCAGGCACATGGCGAGGTCTGGCCTTGCGCTGGTCTTGAGAGGCAAAGAAGTCAGATCCTGGGAAAGCCACGACCAACTATGGGATTGATAGTGGCTTTTGTCACGCACAGCACAGGTAAATATGACGGACATTAGTGTTGTACCGAGGGCAACCGTTATGGGTTGTACTTGACGCGTGGAGTCGAGTCAAATTCATGGTACGATATCCCTTGCTTCGAGTTGATGACGAGCAACAACCACGTACCTGATTCCATAGCTTAGCATATTACGGACAGTGCGCAAATATACACATGAGTTGGCTGAATATCCCCAGGAGATAAATCAACCAATACCAGTAATACATCAATACTTCATACTTATCATGCAGATCATATCTTGCAACTTTATATCAATGGCACAATGTGGGATTACCAAATTGGAGCATCTTCGAATGTCATTCTTCCCGGTGATCAATTGTGTTACTGTTAACCTTGCCCCTTACTCCTTTCGAGACCAAAGACAAAATAACCTTGCGATCAAGTCTCGATGGATAGCTAGATGAGGCTGTCGCTTCGAACTGTATTTGATCAATACTACGAAAGACGAAATTGGGGCAGAACGAGATCGTGTTGCGTGAATATCAATTCAAATATGCAAAATGTTTGAGACAGTAGATACTGACATGAATATCGACATAGTCGACGTGTCAACATTGAATCCAGCAAATAAGAACCGCGCGCAGTCCGAGCAGGAAATAAAAGCCTGGATCGAATATGCCTTGCTAACCACTAAAGACTGTGTGATTCTCAGAAAGCGCCAAAGTAGGTCGTTTCATTTATGTTTGTATCTTCGTATCTGTGAGTGCGGATGCTTTTCTCTCTACTATGATCACATGGCAGGGCGGGTAGGTATGCAAGTATCATGCATGTAAGATGCTCGGCTCTAGCTTCGTTGCCACATTAGGACGGATGAGAACCTATTTGGCTATGCGTGTGTGTGTATATTTGTGGGCGTGTGTGTGTGGGTGTGAATAAGCGAGCGCGATCCGCCAAAGTAAGTACTTGTCTACGTACCCGTCTGTAGCTCTGAAGCAAGTACAACAGTACTCTATCCCGAAGACCCAAATCTCACGGCTTTACAAAGGGCCATGTTCGATATCAGCGTCTGAGATTTTGTAGCGGTTGCAACAATCTTAAGCTGCATGATATGAGAGGTCAGATACTGAGCGATGTGGAGAGAAGTAGGAAGAGTGCTGTTAAGAAGGAGGGTGTCAAGGACCATAATTCATGCCGAGGCGTAACCTAAATGGACCTCAAGTCATATACTACCCATATCAAACCAGTGGAAGAGAGATCAAGTCAAATCAGACCGTGGGAGGCGGGGCAAGAACACATTTTCCAGTTACCTCAAGTACGTTTGAAGTATGCTACTTCAAGCTGGAAACAGATTCGCTAGAGAAGACGCAATATTGACAGACCCATGGAAGCGCTTCCGCATGGTATGGTGTATTGTTTAACAAGCTGATCTTGAATATTTGCGATGGAAATCCGCGCCGTTAATGTTCATGTTGATGTTTGTCGAAGGTTGTGCACACGATGCAAGTTTTTTTTCTTCTTCTTTCTTTCTTTCGCGCTGACAGTTGTCAGTCATGATCTAATCGACTGGAGTGTAAGTCGGTCTTTCGACTATTGTCAGGATGCTATGTAGTATGTCGACAGCATGTATTACTGCGATCTATCCAGCGCGATGAAGCCCATACATGGATTGTTGGTGTGAAACCTCGACTGATGTATATTCAAAAGCGCGAATCAATTCAAATGTTGCGTGAGTGGTGCCAAACACAATGAATCCTCACTGACCAAAGACAATTACACATGTAGCCATAGGCATCAAGAAGGTCTATGGTTTCGAAAGCAGGCCGAGATTAGTGCGCAAAAAGGACGTCTTTCAGAGGTACTGTTTCTTAGAGGCTTTGTCATACTTCTCAGCAAGAAAGCGTCAAATGTGCGGCCATCCATATACATGTACGGGGATGAGATTCCAAATTCATGACTTGGCCGAAAGAGGAGGAAAACAGAGATCGTGCATGTCATGGTTTTGAGACCGGATGAGCGGAACGTCAAGTATTGGCGCTCTTGTCCAACAACGACGCCGGTTCGATTGTAAGATGTCAGTCTTGTGACAAGAATATTAAGCCGATTGCAACAATCAGAATGACAAGGACCGGCCGAAGAGTCCCAAGTTCATCCGAAAGTATTTGTTCCATAATGGGAGTACTTTCAACAAGGCAGATGTCTGAATTGGTTCGGGAAATGGGAAAATGACAAGACAAGAAATTATCCCTTATGCTAGCCTTGGCGATCAAGCCACGTACTTGATTGTACTTCAAAGATTGCACGTGGGGCTGCAGTTGTATCACCATGTTTCTGAAGGGATCCTTCCGGACTCCAGGATGGGAAAATGAGTACTAACTTTTGCGCTGGCTGGTGGGTTACATGAATTCCGAGTTCGACAGAGCATATACGATATCCTCAAACGGTATACACATCGTCTGGTGCATTTGTTGGAGTCTGCCACATATCCTAGGCTGGGTGGTCATTTGAGAGCCATCGTACCAGACCAGACCTTCTATGTTTGGTATATCTATACTGTAAGTACCGTATCAGAATGAGACAGCGCCTTTAATCGTGTTGCGTGAAGTCGTAATGATGATGTAGGCAAGAGACGACCGGTGAGTCTTGATGGACCTGTCAGGTTTCAAAAATAATCTCGAAGCCCACCAGCTTATACAATAAGTTTAGTCTGTAGCAACAAAACAAAGACCTCTCTGAGCTTGATCTTAGGCAAGCTTTATCACTAAAGACAAATTTTAAGGCGCGTCTGCGTATCTGCCGCAACATGAGACTCCTGAGCCAATATATCAGCAGGAACAAGACGGACGATCTGCTGGTTTCAGGACGTCCACAAGAATGTTAAAATCGAAAGAGACGAGGAGGCTCTCGGCTCGAGTGGGAATCCATGGTGACTTGGCCGCATTCATTTCCTTGACTTGGCAATTTCGCCAGTGTAATTTGTGCGCCTGACTGGATCCGGCACACCTTGGTCTGCCCCCTGGAAGATACTTGGTATGTGCCAGTGACACCTGGCGCATAAAGGCTCAAAGGGTGAGTAGCTATACTCCCATTGAATGAAATGCAAGCCAATAACTCAAGCAGGACGGACTCGTCTCGTCGCGTAGCTGCGTTGTCAATGTATTCTTCTTGAGAATCATTCTAATGGTCAACTTACTTGGACAAACACAAAGCAAAGTCTTGTTTCGGCTGCCAGATTGAGAAGTTCAAGCCGAACGTTACCGGCAAGTTCCGCTTGATACATGAGATTTTGATAGAAAGACAGTTTCCGCCTTTGCGGCTGGACCATGGCAATGATTTAGACGTAAGAAATTGGTCATATTGCTCCAAGTGCTTTGCGACACGCGTGCCGGCTCTTCGCGGGACTTGAGGAGAAGCGAGGCTTTGCACCTACGCACGGAGGTAGGCGATAACGTTAGTGGTAAACAGACACGAGCCTAGAATGTTGGAGCAATCTTATATCGACGTAAGCAGGATCGATTATAAGGCCCAACAAAGATCTGAAGACGTTTGTATATGTTCTCGCTTAGATGCATGCTGCAGAGCAGGGGGTTCAGAACTGTCAAAGAGTGGTCAGTTATGTTTCAACCTATCAACTGGCTTCCTCGTGATCCTCGCGCGATGCGCCTGCACAGAGTAGCCTCGGATGAACGCCTGTTAGCGGTCCTGTAACCCTTGTCTGGAGTCATACTGTCAGCAGACTCTGCAGTATTAAGCAGGATCCAGCGTTATGCGAGCTTTGCTGCAGCGCATAGAGAGCTCCTTTGTCCCCCCACACTGGCATTGGCATCGCAATGGGGAGGCTGAGAGCTTTGCATATCTCACGATGAGCCCGATAATAATTGTATCCGCTTAACGAAACGGCACAAGTTCGTAGCTTCGGAAATCTATACCAAAACCTCACTGGTGCGATGACCGAATGGATATACTTAGCTTCACCTCCACAATCTCCATCTTTCACACTCGTAAGCGCGGAGTAGCCACCAGGTTTTAGTCGGACGATATGTCGATTTTGTCAGGGATGTTGGGCGGCTGGAGCACTGTAGTGACTGTCGCGATTTGCCGTTACATCTCTTTCGGTCACAAGCAAAAAGCCCGGGGCAGAAAAGACTACCGGAGTTGAGCGAAGCGGCGAATCACGCAAAAGCGCCCGCAAGCAAAGCAAGATTAGACGTGAAAATTTAGGTTCCTGAAGCGATGAGGGCCTGAGGCGAAAGCAGCCTTCAGCTCGCAATCGTGGATCAATGCGCCGTACGACTTGTGCCAGTCCGGTATTGTGTATTCCACAGTTGGTCTTGCGGTCAAGAGCCCTTTTCGAGCTTTCGGTGACAATCAATTCAAAGACAAGCCTCGAGCCTGCATCGGGTCGGCCTAGGAGAGGGCACGCAGCGATCACGGGAGACTGAGATTCCCACCATCAACGGTACCGCATGGCTCGACAGCCACAACTATCCACCGCGACAGCACTTGTGATGCCATGCTCGACTGCGCGGGTGACTCATTGAGCTCGGTTCGTCCTGACTGGGTTCTGTCGTCGTTCCAGTAGCAGCAACCGGGGCTACGATGACGGGAACGGGAAATGGAGCCGAGATTGAGGCAATCTGGTTCACCTCAGGTACGAATGCTTTGCGGAGCGGCACTGAAGGCATCATGGGCAAGAAGCAGCCATTACATTCACAGACCGCGCAAGCGAAAGGAGGCAAAAGGGGAAGGAAGGCAAGCTACTCGTCTGCACAATGAACGGGCAGGAAGTCGAGCCGCGACAGGCGCTGACAAACAGGGTCCTCGTCCAAGGCATAAATGTCGCATAAGAGACGTGTTTCGAGAGTGGTGAAATGGAGGCGCTTGCAAGCCATCCGAGGCAAGGTCTGCCGAGGACAGCAATGAGGTGAAGTCTGGGGATAAAAGCACGGACCAGTAGCAGTGGCTTGCTGGCCCTCGTACCCTTGTCTCTTGCTGCAGCCCAGACCCACAATCTGGGGTCTGGGCTGCTAGCACATTGGCAGGCTGGATTGTCAACGTGTTGTGGGGCAAGATCGACTGAGCGAGGCACCCAGCCACTTGGGAAGTTGCACTAGAGTTCATGGCATCGATTGTGAACCAATCAGACTACACAGCCCTTATGTATTTCTGTAACGCTGGTGGGCCACGCCTGCATTTAACGTTCAGACCCAGCAGGCGTAGACGTCCACGACACCATTACAAAAGATGGGCCAGATATGAGACAATGCGAAATCGAAGCTGTTCACGGTTAATTGGAAATGTATCGAGCGAATCTCGCGATCTGTGCAAGCCTATCGCAAGCACTTCTGGATGAATATCCAGCATGGGCAAGGAAGGACGACGACAATTGCGAGGCTCAAACGGCACCAGCACCCCACAATCAGGTCAGATTGTGTCGAGTGGAGCCATCTTTCCTCCTTCTGTCCATTACAACGTGATCAGACCCACGGTTCTAGCGCCTCGAATATGATGTTGTTTCGACTGGAGCGTGAGCTCTGTCTGTCAAATTCTGATGATATACGTGGGAGGTCTGGAGCACCAGGATTGTGGCGTCCATTTACGTCTGCACCAAGTTTTTCTGTATACCTCAACGTACCTGGTTGGGATCGTAGATACAAGCAGCCGTCTGAGCTGATGCATGAGTAATTCAATTCGTGAACCCGCTAAGCTAAGTAGGTGTTGTATCGAGCAAGAATGGATATTCATATATATATAAAAACGAGAACCCTTCTTTGCTTGGCTGCATCCAGACTTCCAAAGTGCGCATTGTATTAGATGTGCCGCCTTCCTCCCTCTTGCTCTTACTTCCTGAAACTGTTTGCTCTCAGCCTTGTTGATGCAAGTGTCATGTAGTCCTTTGCTAATAGTATTCCTCCAGTATCCTGGGTAGCGGGCCAGTTACATGCTGAGAAGGTAGCGGGCCTGCATCTTACGGCAACGCACGTTTTGGCAACCGAGGCAGGTGCAAGGCATCAAGAAGAGCAGGGATCAAGCTCAACTGTACAGTCTGTACGAGCCGATAGGGCTATCAGACGTTTCCCTTACCCGCCCATCGAACCGGAGCCCAGGCCCAAGTTACTCGACAGGGATAACCTGTCGAGAATTGGCCCAGCAGGATACGAAGTACTTGAAACGAAGTACATATTGTCATGTACCTCAAACATGCCGCCTTCCTTGTGCGACCGGGCCATCCCCCGGCGCCGTTGTCATCTCTCGGCATGCAGCATCTCTTGCCCATCCGAGCCAGCCTTGTCCAAGCTGTGAACTGCTTTTGTAACTGCTACAAAGTACTTGCTAGACTTTGTCGAGCCCGGCACTATTTTCTTTTCCTACCGTTGCCTTCCTTGACGCCGACCTGCACCTCCAGGACTCCCTGAAGTTACAATTCTGACGCTGCGCTTGTCGTCGTCATAGCAGGGCCAGGTCTTTCTGCCATTGTCTTTTGCCCGGTATCGCTTGGGCAGCTTCTGGACACAGCATCGCAACCATGTTCCCACTCGATTATGGAGTCTTCTTGCAGTCGACAACCGGGCTCGTGGTCATGCTTGTCTGGACCCTCAGGATGTAGCAGAGTTGCTGAAATGCATACATATTGCCATCGAGCCGACCCACTGTCTCGGAGAAGTCGTCAATCCTTTGAGCATCCTCGTGCGTTTGCCCTGTTTGCTTAAAGACCCAGAGTCAACGGAACAAGCCGTGCTAGCTAACCACGTTGCAAGAAGCTTCCACCATCTGTAATGGTCTTGCGCTGGTCGTAGTCGACAAAGCTGAGAAGTCGGCACCCGCTTGAAAAACTCTCGGATCCGATCCTGTTTCCAGAGATAAGCTGCCAGTGGCTTTAGCTCGCTCCACAATCGCCCTCTGTCCGGTCCGACCGAAGCTCTACACACCTTTTGAGCGGCTGCCCGCTGTACTGAGCCTTGTAGCAAGCAAGAGGCTGTCAAAGAGCAGAAGTTTAAGCGCAAGTTCTGCCTGCGACCAAGGCTTAATCGGCCTCTGTGTTGCAAGCTGGTCACATATAAAGCAAGCCTCGACCCCTTGACCTATCCGCGGCTGGCTTGAGCCCTCGAGTCCTGACTGTGCAAAATCAGACAATAGCAAGGTTGTTTGCCTTCAACGTGGCTCCTCTGCTGGATGACACATCGATATTTGGTGAGTTGGGCACCCTCCTTCGGGCCTTCAGACTTGGGGGTTTTTTTTTTTTTGGCCTGTATACTGTCGTAGCTGGCTTGTGAGTCGACATGTACCACCTCCTGAAGTTGTGTTGTTTTCCCTCAAATGCCTGGTCCTTAGACATGCACGTAGTACGATACTGCGAGTACTGCTTCCAAGTACTGACTGCATCCCAGGTTTTGACTTTCCGGGCGCCAAAGCTTATAAAACCAGGCTTCCCCTGTCGAACCGCCCATCAAGCTCCCAGATTCCTTCGAACGATAGGGAAGGAGCAAACACACGCTACTTGTAACGACGTCCGTATCCACAACTTGGTGTCTCCACTTCCATTCTATATATCCGCTAGCCTTCACTTGCTCGCCGTTGCGCAGTCGTCTCTCCTTGATACTCAGTCACCGAGCCTGGTCAATACATTGCCTTCAGCTTCCCGGCATAGCCAAGAAAGCATCTGCTTAAAGCCTCTCCTTGTCGTTTCTACAATGGCCATTTCGACCACCTGTGCTCATGATTTTCAACTTGTCAAGACAGACAGCACTCTGATTGTATGGTATTGCAATCTCTGTCTAGGCGGTCCTTTCTATATGATCTGGGAATGCAAATACTGCAAACTACATACCTGCCGAAACTGCACACAGAGTGCTTAACACAAGTCGGACAATGGCGGGGACCAGACTGGCGGGACCAGTGAGGTCGTCCATGCTGCATCGACAACTCGTGTGCAGCTGTTCCTCCCGCCAGTATGGGGCTCTCGACTGAGCCCAAAAATCCACATGAGGTCGCCCGTCTTGATTCTTCAACCACTGTAAGTTGGCTCCTTTCAATATGTTGACTTCTCACTGGCGCTTTTCTTGTTTCAAGCCCTTTTTTGCTTGATGTTGAGAAAGAAAGAAAGAAAAAGTACAATGTCAGGATTCTCCTGTTTTACTCAAGAGAAACTCTCGAGTCTGGCGATTCACGAGCTCTGGCATGCGATTACAGAAGCTAACGTCCTGCAATGTAGTGTCGGTACAAGGCAAATGTCCTCGATACGCATCAGCGCCAAATGCATTAAAGACAACCGCTGTCGAATCTGCAAGATAAGCGCAATATGTTACTGCGGCCGAGAACAAACTATGCACAGTGCGCTAAAGGACACCTTCGAGGGCTTAGGGCCCGGCGCTTGCTTCTCTATCAGATACCCATTCGCTATTTCCGCTCACCAATACGCAAGCTGCGGCAGTGAAAACAAAAAGACACTGGCTTTTCGACTTCTTTGTGATTCTTGGGAAACATCTTTTTTTTTTTTTGGTGCCCTGTAAAGCCGAGGCTCTCGATTGGGAGAAAAGGCAACTGAGCGTTCTATCCTTGTAAATACAGAAGCACTTTTACACTCAAAATTTCATGCTTTACAATTGGCTTCAAGGTGTGCTGAAAACTCACTCTTGACACGTTCTATTCTATAGGTTGCTATATTCAGCGATCATGTTTGCTTCCACGGTCCGGACCTCATGGGGGAGAGGCTGGGTATAGCATCTTGCTGATCAAACGAGAACTATGGCTAGGTTTGCAATAGCACGTCCATCGACAAACCAATGAGCTTTAGAGCAGACATAAACCGAAAGGAAAACCCGGAAGCAGCAAGACATTCACCTCTCCCGAAAGTTTGCAACCTTCACCGCTCATTCATCCCACACCCCTCGCTCTCGACACCCAAGCAAATCAGTCAACTACTGCTTTTTCATGCAGTGAGTACGTACCTTTCTTTTTTATGCAAGTGGTGCAGAACGGTTCGGCTGCCTTAAGATTATCAGTCTAGATCCAGGCGAGATAACAGAAGCTGTGTAACCATGATCCTGACTCCTGACAAAGGTGCGCAAGGGAGTACATGAAGAATTCCAGGGGACAAGTACCTTTTTGCAACAACTTGCCAACAAGACAAGACATCGAGGGGGAGACCACCATCCGGCAGTTGGCATGCAGTTTGATGTCGCTAAGCACGTGAAAGGCGTGCTTGTATGTGTAACCCACAGGCATTCACGGGCTCATGGGTCATGGGCCTGGGACTGCGGGTGAGGCGGAGGCTCAGACAGGCTCTCACCGGGCCGAGAGAGGGCCATTTAAGGATGGTCTGAATGCAATGTATGTACGTATGTACTTGCTTCTTGAAGACACTGACTGGTCAAGCCTTGCTGAGCCTACGTGCCCGTCTGCCCGGAGTCGATTGTCCTCGTCTCCCTTGCTTACGTCTTGAAACAACTTATCCGTCCGACACATGAGCTCAAGAAGACACTGTCGACGATACCGCCGTTGCCTTGCTTTCAAGCACGCTGTTCCGGCAGTACGTCTCTTCAGCGACCCTGATCTGAGCTTCAAGATGTTCTGTCCGGTGTTGCACGTCTAGGTGCGCAGCTACTGCGTCACTAAAAGATCATTCTGGAAAAACAGGCGAGGCTTCTGTATGCAGTGGGACGTAGGACGTGGAATATGGGACATGGGCTAGGATGCGGGACCGAAGATGTAAACACTCAAATCTTGTATTCTCAATTTCAAACTTCTTTCCGTTGATTCGCCTATTTCGTAGACTCGCAGAGTACTTCCATGTCGCTTGTTGTCTCAGTTGGTTGTCCGTGCGCAACTCCTGGGCCACGTACTCGGTTGTCGCAAGCTATGGGCCTTATATTGAGAGAATTACATGGAGAGGAAAGACTGGGAAAGAAGGGAAAAAGGACCAAGCAAAAGTAAAAAGAGGCCCAAACTCATAGATCAAGCATGCATAGAATCTACCCAGATAATCTCCGTACGGCTCACGTTTGTCAGTCAAAATAGGGACAAACGGCCTTGACAGATTGATAGGTCACAACTCACAAAAAAGAGAGATCGAGACCAGAAACGGTTCCCTCGACTCTCATCCCTCTCTCGGAACCGGCCCGCTCGCTCGTTGGTGCAGAAGAATTTCGATTTTGGATCTTTCATCGACGTACTCACTTGACGGTACTACGCAGCAGAGGCTGCCTGCTTGTGTCAATGTCACACAGGCAAGACATGAAGCATGAGTAATCGTGCATATACTTGCTTTTGAAGACTGGTAGGTTGCATGCTGATTTATCCAGTCGATTTCCGCGGATCTGGGATATTGAAGCTGCTCTCGCGGCTTTTTCGCCAGGCAAGTGTATTGGTATGTGTTATCGTTTCTCAGATGCCCGATTCATCTTTTATGCCGAATGGGTAGTCCGCACTGCCAAGTACGAGCTTTCAACGTCTGTTGAATCTGCCAGTATCATGGGATAGTGAGAGGAAATGCCTAGCTTGTTGAAGCGTCCAGGAGAAGTTTGTCTAGACCATCGTCCAAACGGTTGTCCAAGACGTTTCAAAATCTGTTTGTCAATCTGGTTGCGCAAAAAGCAAGACAGGAACAATCGTTCACTGTTCAGATTTCCTTTTTGTCGTTCTCCTGACAATTCCTCAGTATCACCCCTTGCCGGCAACAACAGATCGCTTGCTCAACGGTATGCCTAGGTATATAGCCCAGCGTCTACTGTTTCTTAAATTTTGAGTTGACGACCTCATCCACAAATGGTTTGCTGTTCAGATAGAGCTGAAAAAAGCCCCAAAGGCTCAACTCAGGAGGACTGCATCACTTCCGAGTCCAATACTTTTGAGCTAGAATCAAAATGGGCAACCCTTGACATCAACTTACGCAATGTCTGCATCACAGGGCATATGTACTGTTTCTTTTGCTACAGTCTTTGTGATGACAGGTTTATACACTCTTTACTGTTTTCTATTACAGACTACCGACATCTCATATGCACTGCGATCTTCGAACAGCACCATTCAGAACGTTGTTAACACCGATATGCAACCCACAGAAACGAGCAGTTGAGCAGACGTAATATATGCTGAGAGGATCAATGACGAGGCTTTTATCATCTGGTGACCGAGCGCTGCTGCAGGAACTCTACTTTACCTGGTAAGCGTGCCGGTTCGCCGGGTGGGAAAAGCAATTCCAGATGCATCTCGCAACTGGGCCAATGTGTTGCGAATAGAGTGATCAAAGTCAATCGACGTGCAACATTGGTTCTTTTCCTCCTGTGGGTGGCATGTGGTTTTTACCAAAAGGGGTTTGTCGGGCTTGAGCTCCACTAATTCAGTTCCTATGTGTACTTTGCCTCCCACTTTTACTTCGTTTGATGTATATTTTAACCTGGTAGTTACAGCAAGTGTCTCATGTGCAATTCCGTATGGTCGGAACTTGGACATCTAGACCAATTGTTCTATACAGTATATTTTATGCTCTGAGAAGACATTCTTATGCGAAATAAAACACGATTCGGGAATCAAACGGAAGGAATCGCAAGCAGACACACGACAAGGGAGAATTGTAGCGCGAGACAGCTGTGTTCGTTTGTTTGTCGGCCTTAAAATGGCTGCAGTGAGGATGATATTATCATTTGTAGCATTGACCACCCATCACCTGGCGAAGTCTCTCATAATCGAAAGAATTGCAATGCCAAGCTTTCCAACTCTGAGAAATGTAAATCGAACATTGAGACATCAGTGTTGATTTGACAAAGGTTAGTCGTTTACAAACCCAGGTTACGCCATGGATTCTGCTCAATCACAAGATCGCTGAGATGCTGACTATATTTCAACAGTCACTGACAATTCACGTAACTCGATAAGTACCACACTTTATTCATATCTCGCCTTCTTCGATCACCATAAACCTGAGCCCATTTGGTGATCGATGTCAAGTATTGAGGATACAGAGGAGAAGGCCCTAGAATGACATGGGTTTCGAATTATGTCAACGTGCCTTTAGAGCCTGCATGTTCAAGACATACCGAAACGCTATCTCGAGATCTGAAAAGATACTAGCCTCCCAAAAAGTGCGGTCAGACGTGCACATGCAGTGTCTGCTATGACTTCCCAGAATGAGACACGCAGGACCCCCAAATGCCGGGAGCCAACCCCCCCCCCCAGAAATATTCCGAAGCAGATCCGCAGTGAACAAGGCAAGAAAAGAGTGACGGTTGATCGATGTAAAAGTTCGCAATGCTTGCTTGATGCTTGGAAGGCAATGATGGCTTGCGACGTCAACCTGGTTATCGGAAACGAGCTTAGCGGTCAAACAAAACCTGATATGCAGCTTCTGTACTTGGGTATATTCCAGAGCATACACTACTATACATGTACATTTGATTACGTCTAATCGTAGCATCGCATTGTGTCACACCACACCCAAGCGAATTCAACCTTGTGCAACCGGAATATTGGCGGTGAGGACCAGCTTTGCCTGGCATTTGGGCATGGACTGACTCTTGTGTAGGTATTTAGATGGAACAAGCACAGAAAGTGCGGTTCCGCTCTACGATGAGAAACAAATCTCTTCTGCAAGCCGTGCTGTTACAGGTCCGGCAAACTCGGACTCTTCCATTCCATATTGTCTTCCCAGATTATGCCGCAGTCGCTGATGCACAGGTCAAGAAACGCCACTCGGGACGCCTCCAAGCTTCCGGTTGCTGACGTGCGTGCTGTCAAAATCCAACAGGTTTCAGATCACATGTGGGATGAGATCCGGTGGCTGATTGTGGCTGGCTGGCTGGCTGGCCGGCTGATGGCTAGATACAATACTTTGTCGTCCAAGTTTAGTTACAAATTAATCAATACTTATAGTCTCTACGTTGATAAAGTGTATTGAGTACTTTGAGCGACCCTTGTTTTATCATCGTGAAGTGCAGGCTACAAGGAGTGAAGTGGTAGTGCACTCATCTTGTGTCATTGGCAGCTCTGAGACTTGATCTGATTGGTATTGGATTAATGACTTCATAAGTATCGCCCCCTTTCCGTCTGTCGTACTCTGGCTCTATAATCAGTTCAGATACTATGCTTAGTGCTAGTAATCAAACCAGTGACATAGTTCGGAGATGATCAGTGGTGTAGTGATCATAGATTCTAAGTCAACGCTTTGTTCATCAGATCTGGCTGTGATCTATTTGTAAATACCATCGGAAACTAATCCAATGAATGCAAAATGTGTTCATCTTACATTACTTGTTATGCATTGATCTCATACAGTAAGTATTACCACAGCGGACCTTTGCTCAGTCCCGAGGATGATGTGAAACTGCCAGTACTCATCTGGTTACTTGCACTTCGTGAGCTCAAGTCGTCGCATCAAATCTCCTACACCCTCCTCAATTACATGTCATGAGTACAACGTCTAAAGGGGGTGGGGGATTCAAATCAAGTCTTCAGCAAGTTCTGCGTTGATTCAATTGCTTTTCTAAGAGAATGTTGACGGAATAACTGCAAAACGCTTTTTAAGTCAATGTCGATCATTTGCATCACTTCCTACGTGCATAAAATGGTTATACGTAGCTATGCATCTATAAATATTATATTCGGGTAAGGAAATACCTAACTTATGTACCATAGCCGCGCAAAATGATGAAGGATTATTACTTACAAGTCTGATGGCGCCTATTCTATATCCCGGATATGTACTAGAAGCCTGTTACAAGGTCAAAAATGTTCTCGCTTCCACATCATGTTATTATAGATGCGTTGTTCTATTCTATCACGCCATCTGAGGAACATATATGTATGTATACGTATATACATTCAGTCTAGCGCTAGAGCTTATGGGACATAGAAAGATGGGGCCAAAGCCTGTCCAAGTTCAATGACGGGAGAACAGTGAAGTGACTGCGCGACTTGCTCACAGATCATGGAGGTTTATCTTTATCCATTCCAAGTCAGGCTTCATGAAAGTTTACATGGTGTCATGATGTGTGTACGGTTCAGAACAGCCTTATACTCGACAACTGTAAGACCAAGACTGCATATCAAGATGGTCCTCAGGAGGAACTCAAAGTCTTTTAATCCTATTTCTTGGTATATTTACACTTTATGAATATCGTTAGCTTACCAGGCTTACCTGAGCCAAAGGCATCTTCATATGACCAACCATTCCAAGGGAGTAAGGTACTTTGATCGTGATTCTTATGAACGATAAGAGATGGTCATGACTTCTCAGCCCTCGAGCCGGGCGAGCATGCTACGAAGGTTGTTTCAATACGTAGTACATATATCTTGTCACTAAACTCCCAGGACATTGCTGCGTTTACAGATTGATTTAATGCGGCCACCAGATAATTTGAAAGATCTTGCCCGGATCTTGTGTTGAGAACGAGTGACCAATTGTATGATCGATGGCAGACACGTTCTGATACCTACTCATATACTGTGTATACTCACTTATCACACTGTCATCTAGTGAATGGACATCTGAATTTCCTAGATGACATTCTTTATGCTAAGCAGTTTTAAGCCGAGCGGAGGCTAGTTGGGCTCCGCTATACACATGACGTGTTTTCGAGGGTTGGCTTCAGTACCTGACGCACGAAACGGCCAACTTCCTTGGCTTATGCATAGAAACTAATTGCCATCAAGGATCTTGAATTCGCTGTACATATTGTATTTGGATGTGATGCGATCGATCCGTTTGGACCTGCGTACCAGCACAGCCCGATCTGTCGCTCGGTCGAGCATTTGTCCTCCAAGTTAATCTGAAACGTGAGTTTAAGGCAGCAAAGGCACAAAATGGAATTGAAAAACCGTCAATACAAACTTGAAGAGTTTTTTTTTTTCTTTTCTTTTTTCTTTTTATTTATTTTTTGGGATTATCAAGTGGTAGCTCAAGCTGCAAATGGATTGGACTTGGGAAGATGAAGTTGAAAATCGAAACAAAGACATCCCTGCGCAGTCATCAGGAGCGGCATGTGGGGAATGTGGCACAGCCCCGACTCAGCGGCCACAGCACGCGAGCGGGCCGTACCTAAAAGCTAGACAGCTCCAAGGTTCCTGCCTGCTGGTATTCTGTCTCACTACACCCCGATCTTATTTTAGATTCTCTAGACTCAACACCTCCAAACCCTTCCGTCCTTGTCCTTGCGCTTCCTGGAAACGGTCTGCACGATATGTCGCGAGCTGGGGCTCCCGGTCTTGAAGTCGCCATCAATCACAATGGAATGTCCTGTGCAATACGGCCCACATGGACAATACCACTGCCCCCAGTCCTGGCTGTTATTCTGGGCTTGAACCCCACAAACAGCCCCCACAAGGAATCCTACGTCAGCTTCCTAAGCCGCAAAAGCCTCAACTGCATGGCGACCTTCTGGCTTGACAGTCAGCTTGCCTCTGTGCTCTGCCAGCGTTGACCAGAACGGAGCAGCAATGGCGAAGCCATACTAGCAATGGCGAAGCACGACGTCATATGAGCAGCCGACGAGGAGCAGCCGACGAGGAGCCGATCGTGGCTGTTGCAGTGGCTTTGCGCTCGCAGTTCTTGTCAGCTCGACTGCCATCTCCAGTTGCAGTTCAGCTGCGGTTACTTGCGCGGGCTGTCAGCCACCGGGTGCTCATCAGGTCTGGTGCCCACTCCTGTGGAAGCCATCGTCCGCCGGGTCTCATGGTGTACGTGTGCGGCAGTACACCATGCTGGATCCCCGCCATGCTCATGATTTGGCTTTTGCCCGAGATCATGCTACACTAGCTCAGCTTCTGGAGCTAAAATGGACAGATTGGGCAATAGAGTCGCACCAGACTGCTCAACAAGGGCATCTTAGCAATTTCCTGCCTGTCACTATTTAGGCAGCATCTTGATTCCCCACCAGGGTCTCGCAGGCCATGCAACATGTCCACCCAGTATAGCCCAGCTGGAGCGCTCGGGGGCTTCAAATAGGTATTGGGATCCTTTGGCTCCATTTCGATTCGTCTGTGGAGAGGTTTCTGGTTTCTATATCTTTTGAGTGGTCTCTCGAGTCACGTTCCCTCTTTTTTTGACCGACTTGGTGCTTGCTTATGCCATTACGTGTTGCGATTTGAGACAGATTGCCGTCCACTCGTTTACGGAAAACATGTCGAGCGTTTCGAACATCCTCTCGGTGGCAGCGTTAGGCCCTGCGCTGTTTGCCTCTGTGACAGCCGGAGCAGCCCACCGCAGATGCGCAGGTTCTCCCTCTCAAACGGCCGGGTTCGCGGTGGCAACACCAGAGACTTCGGCCATCTTGATCGCATCGTCCGCGGTCAAAAGTAGCAATGCTTCCTATTCGGCCGCCACTGGTAGACCCCAGCACACTGCAGCAACTGGCAAGGCCTCGGCCACCCTCACTGGTCTAGCCGCAGCTGCCGGCACATCGACAGCCGCATCTGCTTTGGCCAGCAGCACTGCCACAGCGTCACCTGATGACTACAGCTCTTGGACAGTCTCCGCTATCGACGCCCTGCAGAACTGGTACGATGAGGACGAGGGTTTGTGGCTTTCGACTGGCTGGTGGAACGCTGCCAACTGCCTCACCATGCTCGGCGACTTTTACGCCGCGGATGCCAGTGATGCAGAGTCACTCGACATTAGTGCCATCTTTAGCAACACGTATACCCAGGCGCAGACTAGCGACTCCTCGTCCAAGGTGCGAAGGAAGACGCTGCCGAGAGTTCACGCTGTACCTGGTGCCGGCCCTGCTCGTGGTGTGTCCTCTGGCCTATCTCATTTGGCTGAGCGTGGGTTTGCTGGGTTTCTGGACGACTACTATGACGACGATGGCTGGTGGGCTCTCGCTTGGATCCGCGCCTACGACGTCACAGGTACCACCGAGTATCTGGCCATGGCCGAGAGCATCTTCAGCACCATGGAGACCGGCGTCGACGATACTTGTGGTGGCGGCATCTGGTGGAGCACCGACGACACGTACAAGAACGCAATTGCCAATGAGCTCTACCTCGCCGTGGCGGCCTCTCTGGCAAACCGCGCGTCGAGCGCGGAAACTTACCTCTCGATTGCGGAAGGCCAGTGGGCCTGGTTCCAGAACAGCGGCATGATCAATAGTGACAACTTGATCAATGACGGTCTCACCATCAACTCGGACGGAACTTGCACCAACAATGGGGAAACCACTTGGTCTTACAACCAGGGTGTCATTCTCGGCGGTCTGCTTGAGTTGTATAAGGCGAACGGCAATGCTTCGCTTGTCACCGAGGCCACGACCATCGCCGAGGCCGCCATTGACGCCTTGTCCGTGGATGGTATCCTGCATGAGAGCTGTGAGGATTCTGGCTGTGGAGGCGATGTGCCTCAATTCAAGGGTAAGTTCTTACACATGACGGCCGAACCAAAGTTTCATTCTTGGCATACATGCGCATATATGGTGGTACACACTACCCGAGTACTTTGAAGCATTTGCAATCAGTGTGCTGATCTATATGTCCTCGAAATGTTAGGCATCTTTATGCGTAATCTACAAGCTCTGCAGCTCCAAGTCGAAAGTGACAGCTTCCGTACCTTCATCCTCGACAATGCCGACTCGATCTGGAATAATGACCGGAACTCCTCAAGCTACTTGGGAACCAACTGGTCGGGGCCTGCCGACTCGGCCGGAAGCCCGATTGCCAGCATGCAGTGCTCTGCTCTTGACGCGCTCGTTGCAGCTGTTGCGGTGTACTAATTGAAGAAAAAAAAAAAGAAAAAAAAGTGCTAAGATGAGATGTGTATATAGACTTAGGCCTTGATTCTCCCTTCGATTCCTGTTTTATATATGAATTCAATCATTTTGAAGTTTTGATTCGGGGAGCATGAATGTCAGTATCAGCATCTGTCAGGCGGGTACTTGTTCGGACGGTAGGACAAAATGAGCATCTGAAATGACGATTGAGTCCAGTGGCTACTGTTGGCGATATCCTCGCATCCAGTGATTATCCAGGGTTGGGGTTTGAGGCCCCTCCTGGTCAGTCTCCCTCAGTGCTGCCGCGCCCTGCCATTCGATGTTGCTTTATACAAGGGCAAACCACATCCTATCTCTACGACAATTTCTGGCAGTGAGCTAGAGCAGTCTTTGAGAATTCTGGCTCAGTCCGGCGGAAAGAGCTGATTATCCTGATGCCAGCGAGCGCGCGGCTAATTCCAACGGAAAAATACACCAAACAGCGCAGCGGAGCTTGAAGATGGATGCTGCTGAGGAAGAGCTGGACATCAAGTTGCAGAAGGTGTCCAGCGAGCTCATCTCTGCTTTTGACCAACGTCTTGGCCCGTTCCTGCGCAAGCCAGATGGCGCCGGTGGCTTGCGTCTTCGATCGCGCGTTCGCGCAAGAGAGGCATTCCATCTGATGTCGAATGTAAGCTGGACCCGGTTTGAACAAAAGCGAGAACCACAGTGCGATGTGCAGAGCCCACTAACATCCAAGCCAGCTTCTCGATCCGTTCCAAGAATTACCGCAGTTGCTGGACCCTCATCTCCCAAAATGGCTGCCTTTTCTGGCCGAGGCATTTCTAGAGCACCTCCAGAGGCGGCAAAGACGGCCCAGGGAGGCGACCGCAACATCTTCACTGCTTATGCCTCTGCCGACTGCCGTCTGCAAGCTCATCTACACCTTTTGCAAGATTCGCGGCGAAAAGGTGATTGTTCGCTTCCTGAACGTCGAGACAAGGTACCTCGAGCTGCTCCTTTCGGCGCTGGAAGACGCAGAGCGAACTCATGGCGAGGACGACAATCTAGCCAGGTGGACGTGGGAAGAGCGATACATCGTCCTTCTGTGGCTCTCTCATCTCATGTTTGCGCCCTTTGACTTGTCCACGATCTCCTCCATATACATGGAAGACGTTGACTTGGCCGGCATTCGTGGCTTTTTTTGGCCCTCTAACGTGCCAGGTATCACGGTCAGGATCCTGCCCCTGGCAGTCAAGTACCTTGACAGTCCCGGAAAGGAGCGCGACGCGGCCAAGGCTCTTCTGGTGAGAATGGCTATGCGTCGAGATATGCAGCAGCTCGGTGTTCTGCATGCCCTCGTCCAATGGGCCTTGTATTGGCTGCGTCCAAGGGATGATGAGCCGCTCGAATCGCCTTACAAGTACATTGGGGTTCTGTCCTTCCTCGCAGGCATCCTGGCCTCGTCGGCCGAGACGTCTGACATGGAAAAGTACTCGTCCACCATCTTTTATGCAGTGGATGCCCTGTCCACTGGTGATGACGAGATGTTCACTGCGATCAGATCGTCTGCTCTTGCAAAGAAGACAGTCATCAAAATTATGCGCTCTGTTGCTTTGGCCAAGCTGAACAGGCAAAAACAAGATGAGCCCGGTCTCGAGCTCGTAGAGGCTACCGTTGGGCATCTCTTGGAGAGTCTCGCAGACAATGATACTCCTGTCAGACTGGCTGCCAGCAAGGCTTTGAGCATTATTACCCTCAAGTTGCCTCCCTATATGGCCACAGAGGTCCTGGAAACCGTGTTCGAGTCACTGGACAGAAACGTGCTTTTGGTGAAGGACGCGACCGATCCGACACACCTACCAAAGAGAGATCTGACCTCTGTTGACCCGCTGGAATGGCACGGCTTGATGCTGACTCTGTCTCATCTCTTGTATCGCCGTTCTCCACCTACTGAACAGCTGGGAAATACCATACGAGCACTGCTGCTGGGACTGTCATTTGAAAGACGCAGCCCTTCTGGGGGTTCGATTGGAACAAATGTTCGCGACGCAGCTTGCTTTGGCATCTGGGCCCTGGCAAGACGGTACTCAACCGCTGAACTCCTCGACGTGCCTTATGGGACTGTTCAGCCCGGGGCCTTAGCAGAGTCGCAGACATCGGTGCTGCAAATTCTCGCTACCAATCTCGTTGTTGCTGCATCGTTAGACCCAGCAGGCAATATTCGACGCGGATCATCTGCCGCTCTGCAGGAGTTAATTGGTAGGCACCCGGATCAAGTGGCAAACGGGATCGCTATGGTCCAGGCAGTGGATTACCACTCGGTAGCTCTGAGATCAAGAGCAATTCATGACGTGGCCGTTCGCGCGACCAAGCTGCATGTGCAATATGGTACCGCCATTCTGGCCGCCTTGCTGGGCTGGAGAGGAGCTGGTGATGCAGATGCTGGTGCGCGAAGGGTTGCAGGCCTTGCGTATGGCAAAATCACGGCTGAGATTGCGGCATTGACTTCGTCTTCCTACCTTGATGATGTGGCTCTGGCTTCCATCAGCCGCGTCGTACAACCAATGAAGGCGTTGCAAACTCGTCAAGTGGAAGAGAGGCATGGCCTCCTCATGGCCCTTGCTTCCATCCTCGATCAGATTCCCTCGCTGGTTTCCAGGGAGCGCTCGCTGCGGACTGTGGAGCAACCAAGACTTCGCAAAGTTCTCGAAGTCGTATTGAATCATTTACACGACATCTTGCAAGGTGTCCAGGCCACAACATTTCGGAAACCAGAACTTATTGCGGAGGGAGTCTCACGACTTCTCATCTCAGCGTTTCCGGTGCTGCAAGCTGAGCATTCTCGGGAAACCGAACACGTCCTTGAGGAGACTCTCATCTCTGGACCTGAGCTGTTGTCCTCGTCAGGCCTTGCCAAATTAAATCATGTCGCCTCCAGGATCGATCTATCACTTGCGCGCGGTGAAGAGCGCTTGGCCACAATTCTGAGCACTTCTTGGGAATTGCTTCACGGCTGGCTTGCAAAGGCCGAGGTCGAGGTCATCAACGCAGCCTCGGAAGCCTCCATCATTCTGCTCCTCTTTTCCACCCCTCAGCAATGTGAGCAAGTCCTCCGAGAATGGGCAGAGATGGTCCGCAGCCGCTCGCGCTCCGGTACAGGCGCCGGCTACTTTTGCGCCTTGACCCGATCATACCCTGTGGTAGCCCTGCAAAAGAAGCCAGAAGATGTATCAAAGCTCATCTGCGGTCCTCTGCTAGAGCGGTGGGCCCAAGACACGTACATTGACGTGCGCGCGGCCATCTTGCAGAGCTTGATACAGAGCGAGGTTCTCAAGCACGACGCACACCATCTGTTTGATCTCATAGCTGCGGGTCTGGAGGACTATACGAGCAATGCGCGTGGAGACGTCGGATCGCATGTGCGTCTGCAGGCTATCCGGGCGACCAAGCACATGTGGGTGACGGGCGCGGCCAGCAATCGCAGTGAGGCAGTGTCTGCACTGATTCTCCCTATCTTGCGTCTGGCAGCCGAGAAGCTCGACAGAGTGCGCGTCGAAGCGCAGGGTGCTCTTGCTGTGGCCTTGGAATCAGAGTGAGTATTCCTGCTTGTCCATGGTTATGTAGCACATCCAGTCATATGTCCATTTTCTCTCTCTCTCTCTCTCTCTCTCTCTCTCTCTCTCTCTCTCTCTCTCTCTCTCACTCTCACTCACTCACACACACACACTCACTCACTCACACATATATATATGTATATATATGTACATATACGGGACCCCACTAATTCTCCTCATAGAGCATCATACAAACTCTCAAAGTTCACCTTCTCCTCCCGCGCCTACTTCACCCACCTTCTCGCACTCATCGACAACCCCACCTGGCTGCAGCATCCCTTCCAGCTCCGCCTCGCCACTGACCATGACCGCGACCATTGGACCGCTCATCTCCTCGCCGGCTACGTGACTTCCGCAGACACAGGCAACGAGGACCTCGTCATTGCCAGCCGCGCCGCGCTGACTGCATACTGTGACTCAAGCCAAGCAGCGCTGGACCGCATCTGCACTGCTTTACTCGCCAACCTGCGCTCCTACCAAGGCCAAGGGCAAGACCGCGTCGTTGTGCCGACGCTGGAAATCATTGCGTTCTTGTTCCTTGTCGGTGTGTACCAGCGGTGCGCGACTGTCGATGTCAAGAGTCTGTGTTTGGCGGTGCAAAAGGCTGGGTATCAGAGTGGCAATGTGCGCAAGCTCGAGGCGTGTATCAAGGTTTATGGCGGGCTGGCTGGTTTGGGGTGTGGTGGTGGAGTGAGAAATCGACACGGAGATGGAAGAAAGCCAACGGCCATGGCGAGCGCGGCGCTCACGCAGAGGCGGGTGGAGGGGATCGCCGAGGCGAGGAAGAGGTTGGGAGCGCTGGCAAGCCATCCATGGCCGCGGGTGCGGAATGCAGTGATTGACGAGATGTGGATTCTGGCGTCAGCGCTGGAGGATGCAGATCTGGATGCGAGCACGCACGAGACGGTGCAAGACAGGCAAGAAGAACCTGTTCCGTCGCTGTCGGCGAGATTGAAGGGAGTTGACTGGGCAGCTGCGCCAAAGGGAGCTGTCAAGACGCTGGTGACTGATCTTGGCTTCACGTGATGGCACCGATATTGTTGATGGATGGCCAGAGTGGGTAATCTGGGTCGTCGATTTCGAAGGGGCATACAGGTATGCACATGCGCATCGATTGGCAGCTCCAGCATCGGCAGCCGTAATAGGCTTCAATTGATACGAATGAGCATCCACAGATCGGGACATGGATCAACGTCGATATGAGAAATCATGCACGAAGCCGGCTACAATTATAAGCTGCAACGTTTATCCGACGCTGTTGTCAATCTCATACACCATTCTCCGGACAAAATCTCAATTCCTGCCAAGGTGCTACATTGATCATCAGCAACGGTGACAATAGTCTACCACGAAGCTCGGTTACGATACCCTCCCCCCCCGGGTTCTCTTTCCAAGACCTATAATCCGTCGCAGATATACACCAACATCCAAAATCCAAGTTACTTGAAACAACTCGTCCTTGAAATCCGCGGCCCCAACCCGAACCTCCGAGCCTATTTGGGATAATATCTCCGTACGGACTACCTATTTAGCTACTTGAGGTAGGCGAGGTTCCACGACTCTTTGTTCGTATCATATCATCGATAGTGCTCCGTACCGTATACGGAGGTCTGTATACGGAGGTCTGTATACGGAGGAGAGACTCTCAGCTCGCTTGTTTGCTTGCTTGCCTGCATGGCAGACAATCTCAAGCACCAGACACTTTGGCTTGAGGATTCTTGAGATATCAAATACCAAAAGCCAGGTGTTTCTTTTGTTCGTATTCTTTGTGGAGGTGGAGGCTACTAGTACCTCTTGACCAACGACATGAACCGTTTTCCAATTCGGCGATTACGACAACTTGTTGGTGCCTTTGTGCTTTGAGAGTGTCGAGTATCAATCAGTCCATCTGCCTCCAGCGGCTCGGCGATGACTACGTGTCGGTCATGGGAGATATCTCAGTCATTTCACAACCAACTGAGTCGTAGGAGACCGGGGGCACGCTAATGAGGGCCCGAACGCGCTGTGCATGAACGGCGTGACGAACGTTGGCTACTCGACCTCGTACTGCTGGACGCAACACTATTGCCTCGGCCTTTTGACCTGGCTAAGTAGGGACAGCCAAGTGCCCCAACCAAGTCAGCAATCGCTACATGTACAACCACACTGGGCTTGCAAAACTGACAAACACACAAACAGGACGGCACGACAGACCCGACAGAGGCAGCGGCATGGACCAAGACTGACGGGTGCCAGCTGTCGAGCAGCCACGGCAACCATGGCACAGGCGGCCCGGGCATCTTCCAGTCGTCCGATGGCACCGCGACGTGGATCACGCACCATACAGCGAGCGGACTCGGCGGGAACCTGCGACGACACGCGCTACACGCTGGCACAATCCAGTGGCGCGACGAGCGGGGCTGCAGCTTTTGCACGGCCGGCGCCAGCTTCGACCACAGCAGAGGAGGATCCCCAGTGGCGAGTAGATGCCAAGGAGGAGATGGTGGTGGTGGTGGTGGTGGTGGTGGTTGATGCTTGCAGGACTCTCGATGCGGAGACGCGATGCAGCCAAGAGAAAGCAAGGCAAGAGTAAGGGCAACCAAAGTCAAGTAAGAGACGACGACGCGCAGCAGCAGCAGCAGCAGCAGCAGCGAGATGATGCAGAGTTGGTTCTGCTAACGGCATCAACGGTCCAACTGGGCAGGGATCAGCCAGCTTGCGGGGCGGTCAGGGCTCCTTCTGTTTGCCCAATGCAGCAGGTACGATGAGAACACCATGTACAACACTACAGTTCCGTGGCTGGATTACTCTAGAGCTTTGGATGGACCCAAGGGCCCAGGTACCAAGATGTTGGTTTCGCATTCATCCATGGATATGCTCTCTCCTTGCAAGCATTTCGCTTCAACTCAGGGTTAGGCAACAGACGTAGTCCCGTACACGTATATATATATATATATAAATAAATTTAACATGTATAAAATGACACATGACGTACATTGGATGGGTTATGTGCCAGGGAGTACCAGGAGTGCCAGAGTGCGAAGAGATTTTGACACATGGCGCAGCGGCCCTACTGTCAGGACTGCTTAGCGAGATGGCGAGAGCCGGGGTGACCCTCCATCCCCTCTTGGCACTCTGCGATACTTTTTCTATTAGTGTCTGTATGCGCTGGCAGGCGCTGCTGATCATCTGCAGTTTGGGCTCAAGTGCTGCCAGCGCTGGCTGCGCCTGTCTCTGGCCCTCTTTTTGGGGGGGAGGGGGGGGGATTGTGGGTTGCCTGACAGCTGCCACCAAGTAAGCATTTGAGATTGAGCTACACGCAAGACCCACGGCCTCGACATCCTCGGTCCAGCAGTCCAGCAGTCCAGCAGTGCTTGAGCTCGGCTCTCGCGAGTCAGCCTGGAACATTCGAGGAGGAGCAGAGCAGGAAGGCTGTTGGTTGCATCAACGGGGTGATTACGGGCACCGACTACTCTGCTGTACCGCCACCAAAGTGCCCTCGTTCAAGTGCCGTGCAGGGTCACATGCTGTTCGATTTGCCTTTCCCCGTGTCGACAGGTCTTGCGAGCCTGTCTCGTTGCCCTGGGCAGCTCTGAAAACCAAAGGGACCGCGCCGGCGTACCCGACCAACGACGTCTGGAGAATCCCCGTGAGGGTGGTGGCCACTGTTACATGCCAGCATGCAAGCAGTGCTTATTCGGCATCGATGTGCCTGATTCCGCAGATAGCACATGCTCTTGCAGCAATGAAAGGACAGAAGCAGCAAAAGCAAAAGCAACGACAGCCTAATCAATCAGCCAACCGACCCAACCCCCACAAGAGTCAAACAGCAATTTCATAAGCGAAGCGTGAGAAATGGCAGATGATGGGGGCCAGTGCTCATAATCATCCAAATCCCCCGGCTCTCTCTCTCTCACTCACTTTCCACGCCGTCAGACACCCTTTGTTGGATGCATGCGATGCATGTGATTTGATTGTCTGGCTGCCTAGCTGATGCCATTTTGGTCTGCTATCGATGTTCCCTTTTTGATATTGCGGGTACGTACCCCGTGGTCCAAACCATCCAAGTACTTGGATCTGTGTACAGTGCGGGCCGACCCTGCTTACGTTCCAGGGCCTCTAGAGTGCCCCTAACTTTGCGAACCTGTCTGGGTCTGAAAGGCGCTGAGCACTTACTGTAGCCACTGTAGCCACTGCACCGACTGCAGCGACTCCAGCACCCCAGCACCTCACTGTGACCGTCTGGGGAGTTGCACTATTCGGCTCTCGCCTGCAATGGTAGAGGGCAAAGACTCCACCCTTCCCGCAAACCCCCCTGCCCTGCCAGCCAAACTTGCCAATCCAGCACCAGCCCTAGTCAAGCTTGACCCGGACCTTGACCCTGACCCTGACCCTGACCCTGAGCCCTGGCGACCGACCCTTGAAAAGATCAATGCTGCCAATGTTTGGTTTGCCTTGGCTTGACTCGGGGTTTGTCTGCGTCTTCTCGATTGCTTGCTCGCCTCGACTCGACCCACCGACCACACCGACCACACCGACCACCGCAGCATCGCATCGCATTGCTCTGCACGCATCGCACCGCTCCCGCAACGGCTGCTTTGGGCTCGGAATGTAACCCCCAGCCCTCTGCTCGCAAGCTGAGCTTTGCTTTTCTTTCATGCTGCGACTGCAACTGCAACGCCAGCCGCCCGCCTTTTTTTTTTCGGGGGTGCTCGACTTTCCATGTCATTGCCAATGTCAATGTCGTCGTTCCCGTCGCCCTGTCACGAGCCTTCCAAGCCAGTTCAGCCAGCTGTTGCTCCCTACACTCTCTATTCCCGATTGCGAGACCGATCCCTTGACGACCTGTGTTGACGCACAAACTACACAAGAGAGCTAGCTACGGCGAGAAGCAAGAGCAGGACCAAGAGAAGGAGCTGAAGCCATATCAACCGCTGCCACAACTCATACACTACATCTTGGCTACGTGTAGCAAGAGGGGGCAAACGAGACTCTACGAAGCTGCCGGACCGGAATCATCAACGCGAATCCCACCGACCTATCGATTGACCAGTCGTCCGACACTTGTCTAGACTTTCTTGGTCAGCCTGGACCTCGACCATCATCCGGATCCCGCACACGGGCTGTACAATCAGCTGTCCTGCCGTCCTCGATCCGCGTCGTCTCGAGCCCCGCAGCGCTGTCGTCCTTCCATTAACACAACAGCGCCCTTCCTCCCTCCATCAAACCTCTTCAGCCACCCAACCTGGAGCTTCTACGGCTTTCAAGCTTCGACACCACACTGCTCAGGCCGTTTCACCGCCTTCATCGCCCTCTCCAAACTCGACCTTCGTGCTCTCGATCTCGATCTCGATCTCAACCTCAAAGGCGGCACGTTAGGTCCCCGCAACCTAACGGCCGCGCCGTGCCGCCGCCCAGCATTCCGTCAACCACAATTCCCAGGACGCGGGGCGCGTCCGCCTCCTCTTGCTCCTCGCCAACTCCGGCCTCGCCTGCGCCCGTCGCCGAGGACATCCAGTTTGCCCTTGAGGCCTTGTACAACCTGGCCACCTATTGCCCCGACTGGGCTAAGCGTGTCGACGAGCTTAGCAGCCAGATTGACCAGCGCCAGATTGACCTGGCCGACCTGGCCGAACGCCAGTCCGCCTCCACATATCGCAAGTCATTAAGACGCCGCGGCTCCACACAGAGCTTAAAACCAGCTGACGATGGCGATGCACATCCTGGGTTCGACCAAGATGAGAGCGACTCTGTCAGCCCAGATGGCCTTGCCAGTGGCCTGCAGCAGCAACATTCTCAAGTACTGGTGCAGCCAGGGACACAACATCAACAACAACATCAACATCAACAACAACATCAACATCAACAACAACATCAACATCAACAACATCAACATCAACAACAACAGCAGCAGCAGCAGCAGCAGCAACGACTCCTCCAACCACCCAACGAGCCGGAAACAGCCAATGATCCGGAGTCTCCGACCCCATCAATAGTCGAGCGCCAGACTCCTCAGGTCAAGGCCGTGGCATCCGCCAATGCGCGCGCCACCTTGCGCCAAACAAGGTTCGCTAAACCGCAAGCAGCCGTAGCCGCGGGCGCCGAGTCCATGTTGACGGGAGACGGCGCGGCAGCACCAAAGTATAACAGCAGGAGCCTCGTCATTGTGTACTACGACAGCTACGTACAGTCCTCGTTCGAGGAAGTGGTCAAGTTTGTGAGCGCGAGCCGCAATTTGATGCGCAAGGCCAAGATGGCCGCCAGAGTAGCGCAGATCAAGAAACTGGCCGAGCTAGATGCACCCGACAATGACTCTGATTCGGACGAAGCGCCTGGATTTGGCGGCTTCGGCACAGCAAGACTGGTTCCGCCCGTGCTGTCACCATCGCCGGTTCGGGTCGATGAAGCGGCCGAGGTGAGCCAGGGCGACGTCAACGGAAGCAGCGACAATCCCAAGCGCCAAGCCGAGCCTTCTCTCACCGCTGGCGATCCCACCAAGCCTCAACTAGCCAACGGCGCATCCAACGGCACTGTTACAGTCCCCAACCCGAGGCAACCATCCTACAATCGCTTCTACACCAGCAACACGAATGGTATTCGCAGCGGCGGACCAAGTCCCCATCTTTCGGCGCGATTGCGACCCTCCGCAACCGTCTGGTCAGCCACTCGGCCCTCGTACGGCAAGAACGGTCTCTCCGACCCACAGCAGCCTCGCGATGTCTTTGACGACCTCGACAAAGGCCTCGACGATGTCTTTGACGACCTCGACAAAGGCCTCGACGACGTACAATCCATGTGCGAGCGCGCAGCACACCAGTTTCTGCGCGATGGCGATTGTGCCGATGAGATTGTCCAGATCAAGAAGCGGCTGACAGACACAAAAGCCCTAGCTGACAAAGAAATGCAGCGCGTTCTCGACCAAGACGCAGATGGGACCCTGAAAAAGATGCTGGCAGACGGCACGTTGAGGAATCGCACCTTTCGCTCGCAGGGTGCAGGAGCAGCAAGGGATGCTATGCGATTACGACCTACTTTTGCACTCAGCACAACAACCACGACCACGATGATGACGACGATGACGAGCAGCAATGGCGGCAAAAGCCCATTGGACATGAGTTCGGGCAACGGGACGACCAATGGCATTAGTCCGGCGCTGAGCTCCGAGTTTAAGCCTGTGGAATTGGCGCCTGCTACCATGACACTTGAGGTCGACGAGGCTATTTCTGGGCAGAGTATGACTGCGGAACCACCGAGGCTCAAGTGTGACTCTACGAGGTTGGTTGGGCCGCCGGTTATTACAGGTTCCTAAACGCCAAAGACGGATCGAAACTGAACAAGATTTTTACAATCAACTTACAAGATCGTCACGAGCTTGTGTGAACCAAGCCGCTCGATGAGAAGGCTTGCTCTGAATTTGTGCTTGGGCAGTATCCGGCTACACAGCCGCAAGAAGCGCAAATCGCAAGGAAAGGCAAGGAACGAGCATTTTACACGCCGATTCGCGGGACGACTTATCATCGAGAAAATAATATGTAAACGTTTTGGACTTTCCCGGAAAGCGAATTGGTCGAAAACGCCAACTTCACTTCGTGGACAAAAATCACCCTGTACGACCGGTTGAGCTTAAACCCCTGACTGGACTCGAATATCGATGAGAGAAATTGTTGGCTGTCGATACGATAGTCAGGTCAGAACAGACATCTAGCTGGTGGATAGTGAATGAAACGTGGAAGCCTCGGCGCAACCCAGGCCATCGATCGAAAGTTGGAGCAGATTCACAACCGCTGTCTACCAAAAGGCAGGTGGTGCATAAATCTGACCGAGGACGGGGCTTTCCTACCAAAGGAGACACAGGTAGCGCCGACTTACCTTTTCATGACGATAACGGACAGATATATTATTACAATGCAGCCCAAGGCGAGCAACACCCCGCGAACTGTCTTCGTGTCAGTTTCCGTCAACATCTATGGAGGAGTGATTAGTACAATCACAACGTTCAGATGACCGTCTACACTTATGAGACTTACTTAATTCCATGATTCTGATACTTCCTCAGCAAAGCGCTTGGTTCATTCCTGTGTTATTCCACGGTCACAGGAAGGGGAGGGGGGAAAAAACATTGGAAGCGGCGGTACTGGATCAATACCTACGATGCATTTACAACTAACGAATTAGCGGACAAAAAGGGAATAGCAAAGCGATTGAATTCTTCTACACTTGTTTTTCTGGGGAAATCTCGGTTTTTATTGCGTGGTCCTGAGTTATATATATATATGTGTATGTAATGACAGTGTTCAAAATGCTATGGAATCTCTCTTTGCCTTTGTATACTCATTTAGTGTTATCCTTCCTCTTTTCTTGTGGGTTTGTTCAATGATGATGATGGTGATGGTAATGATTTTCCCAACAATTGGTCGTCCTGCGTCCCGAGTCTTTCTGGGAGTTTTGTTTTGCTACTCATTGCTTTTGGTTGTTGACAGCTAGGGTTTGGGAGTGGTGTGATTCGAAGATCAGCGGACTTTTTTTTTTCTTCATTGACCATCATAGCCTGGGGAGTTCGTAGCCTTTCTTTTAGGACGGGGGGGCCATTTGGCCTCAACAATTATAAATTGTAAGAAGTGCGGTGATTCATGTACTTGCGTGCATGGTGATAACAGTAGCTCGGACGGAAGATTTCGTCAAGTCGAATTTGAAATGCACATAATGTATGTGGTGAAATAAGATGGTTCATACTCTCTCTACCAGTCACTTAGTACCAAGCACGCCGCAGAATGCCATCTCATACATTACACAAACTTTGCAGCGTCTGACTCTCGATTAAAGTCCTTGTCCCATGAAACAACAAATCCACATGAGTAGGAAAAGGAGGAGGAGTGAGACAACAGTTGCGAAAATAAGAGACAAAAATCAAGCAGGTTTCTGACCTATCTGTTTTTTGGGCCCGGGGGGGGCGGGTATCAACTATGTATGTATGTATTTATTCCTTGAACCACTAAACCAGTAATTTCCTCCTGTCTTCCCTTCTGCGCCGCACATCTTCTATTAACTAACACCACACGCCGTCCCGTCTTCCCGACCAAACAGACTGCGAAATATCTCGCGTATTGATACCAATCAACAAAGCCGTACACTTCTGTACAGTACGATGCCGTACACAGCAGTGCAAAACACAGCAGTACAACCAAAACTACCACAGCACCTCCGCCAACCATCTGGAAACAAAATTACGAGACCTGCTTTCCCGCAACGTAAAAGGAGGAGAGGAAAAGAAACAGACTGGTATCACAGACAGTTCCTATTAGACAGTCGATCATCCGACAAGATGGTGATGGTGATGACGACGATGATGATGATGAATGATGGATGTGGGCATGAATACACAGTAAAAAAATCCGTAACGCAGACGCTAGATTTCTCCTTGTCTCTTTTCTTTCTCGCTACCGTGAGCGGACTGGGTATGTTCTCACAAGCTAGACCGGCGACGAGTCAACGCCTTGATAAGCACCTTATCGGCTACTTCCACAGGCTGTCTGGCTAGCTGACCAGTTGTTTCTGTTTCTGCTGCACGCGTTCAATTCTAATATCAGTCTCCCTGCTGCTTTCGCCGTCTCTAAGCGCCACCCATCTCCTCATCAGGCTCCTCCTGTTTGAAAGCCACAGAAGTCGCAGCAGCAACGCGCTGCTGAGGAGAAGGCGACGCAAACCGCAGCTGTGAACTAGCAGTGAAGACTGGCAGGTCATCAGGTTTCATCAGGCTCGGAGATAACATCCCAGCGGCTGCTAATGACGGAGGAGAATCAGTCATTGTTGTTGTTGTTGTTGTTGCTGCTGATGGCGAGACACTATCATATTGCTTGAGCGAACGAGATGGTGGTGGTGGAGTAGTCGTCGTGACGGCGCCGGTCTTGCCAGTCGGAAGCCAGGACGGCGGCGCTTCTAGGGTGCGGTCCTGGGTTTGTTGAGGAGATGACTGATTCGAGTTTTGTTTGTCGTTACTTGCGTAGGCAATATCTGGCGTTGTAGCTGATGTAGTTGGGGCGGCTGGGCTGGGTACTGGCGAGGCGAGTGGCGTGTGGACTTTGTCCGTGTGTTCTTGAGGAGCAGTGCCAGAGGGACTGCCATATCTAACTTGTGCCGTCGCCTCCTGTGTTACTCCACTAGTGCTTTTGTGGCTACTCTCCGTTGCGATCGGCTGTTGTTCTTGTAGTCGTGATCCTTGTTTCTCGTCGAGATCGGGTTCAGGAGCTTTGGGGCTGACAGCAGCAGCGGCTACTGCGGCCTTCTGGCTTTCCCGTGCTCGCGCTTCCTTTTGCTGCTTGGTGACCAGTGTGATCTTCTTGATGCCAGTAGTGATCTTTTCCATGTGATCACCAGCAGGGTCCTGTTTCTTAGGCGCTGTTGTTGTTGTTGATGATGATGATGATGCGGTGTTTCCTCCACCAGGCTGCTGATCTAGGGTTGGACTCGTCGAAGTCGACGATGACTTGGTGACATCCGTACTGTTGATGACAGACTCTCCCGCCTTTTTGCTGGTCTTCGAGCCCTTGGATGCGCTGCTGCTCGTCTTGGCTGTGTTGGAAGCCCTCGTCTTCTTCACCACCAGACTAGGACTGTTGTTCACCGTTGGAGCTGTACCAGCACCCAGAGAGGCCTCAGGCCTCGCAGTGCTCATGGCAGTCGAGAAATGACCAGCAGCAAAACCATTGTGGTCATCGCCGACACCATCCACTGGACGAGACGCCGCACTAAGACGTCGTCCTGCTTCCTTGGTCTTGGGGTCAGACTGAAGATGATCAGGGTTATTGCTGTTGCTGAGCATCGCTGTTGCGCCGCCGGGCGCTGTTCGCCGCCTGGACTTGCGCTGGCTTTCTTTGGCGTCCTCGTCGCTGGCTTCGCAGTATGACTTGACGGTTTTTCGTTCGCGCAGGCTCATTCTTCCCGGTGGCTCTGCGGCTGTCGATGCGGCAGTTGCAGTAGTAGTAGTAGTAGTAGTAGTAGTAGTTGCAATAGTAGTATTACCAGCAGCTGGAGCAACTGCTACAGCAGGGACAGGCTGATCCTCGTTGATTCCCATCAGCGCCAAGTGCTTCTCCTTGCGGAGTTTCGTGGCTTCCGCAGTGAGGTCCTGCGGATTACAGCTCGTGGTACTCCTCTCAGTCGGCGTCAAGACATTAGCAAGACCGTGAGCCGCAACGATCCACGAGACCTCGGGCGGCGGCGGAGTAACGGGTTTGGCAACGGGCACCTGCAGGCCATTGACAGAAGCCTGCCTGCGAAGCTTTGCAATCTCCACCATCTTTGCCGTCGATGCCTGCGTGGGCGTCGAGTAATTCCCAGGCGTGAACCCGCGGACGACGCGTGGTGGTGGAGGCGTGAGGACGACGCCTGTCTCGAGCATCTCGAGGTTTTCGGAATTCCACCATGATGGGTCGTAGGCGTGAGGGCGAAGTTTGAGCTCCAGCGAGTTCCTGCGGCCAGCAGCCACATTCCACGATGTTTCTGCCACTGCCGTTGGTCCACCAGCCAGGTCGTTTCGTGCGCATGCTGGCACAGGATCGCTACCTGCGAGGCCGCTGATGTGGCTGAGAACACCAGAAGTGAGCGCACGGTCGCTGTACCCTCCTTCCAACACACTGATCAGTCTACCATCGACGCTGGTACCTTCTTCCTCTGCAATCTTGGTCACGTCGCGGGCTATACGAGCGTAGAAGCCTGTGGGCACATTCACAGTGTGTCGCTGCATGCCGGCCCCTTCCCACTCGCTGGCGTCAAACCCAGCAGAGAGGAAAATGGCTGCTTTGGAGGTTTGGTTGGCCGAATGGAGGCGGTCAGCGTGTCCCTTCAAAAATCTGCGGGCCTTTTGAAGCAAAACAGCGTACTTGTCCTCGTAGAGCTGCCAGAACTCGGCTTCCGTCTTCCAGGGCTCCAGATGGACATTCCAGACGTGCTGGCCGTGCGCGCTGTCAATGCACAAACTGGCATTCTTCACCTTCTCCTCATCGCCTTGCTCACATGGGTACGAGTTGATGTCATGGAGCGAAAAGTAGCCAATGGACGCCTTCTTCCAGTACGCCGCATTCTTGGCCAGACCAACACCTCGAGAATTGTGCTGCCACGCAATGGCCTGCGAGCCGTCGCCGTGGTGCAAGTCAAAGTCAATGATTGCGGCGTGCGTCAGACCATGGCCTAGAATCGCGTGCATGATGCCCACATGCACGTTGTTGATCCAACAGAAACCGGACGGGTAGTCTGCCGAGCAGTGATGGCCCGGCGGACGCACCGCAACAAAGGCCCGCTTGGGCGCAGCAGCGCCAGGCTTGAAAACCGCATCCACCGCGTCGCACACGGCGCCTAGCGAGCCCTCGAGGGCCTCGAGCGACTCGGAACACAGGTACAAGTCTCCTTCGTGCAACTTGGGCGGTTCTTGTCCGTGGCGCTTCATTTCTGGCCGCTGTAGCTCTTTGCCGCCCATTGCAAGCTTCCCTTCTGCTGCTTCACACATGATCTTCAGCTCCTCCATCCACTTGGTCCCATGTACATTTGTAACCGCTGGTGATGATAGCGGCACGCGACGCGTGGATTTGGTAATCCTGAACGGTATCGAGGGCATGTTGGTGACCTTTACGTCTGGGTGCGGATGGTGTGCTCCATCTGCATGGCGCTCCCCGAGCAGCACGTAAGCCGTAGCAACGCCCAACACACACGCTTTTATTCTCTCTGGCCGCTCAACAACGGTACCAAGGGCAGCGCGAGACGTCTTTGGGCGAGAGTAGCGGTGCCCGTAGCACGCATCGTGGAGAATGACGACCGTGTTGGTGGAGCGGCCTTGTTGCTCGCCGTGGAGGTGCTCGAGCTCTTGGCGGAAATGCGTCCTTGCTATGGCATTAGCACTAGGCTGGGACGGTCGCGTAGTCGAAGAGGCAGCGGCGAGGGCAGCAGCAGATGAGGTAGGGTCGGGCGAGGCGGGCGAGTGTGGCACGTTGCCCGAGGGAGTGCGGCGCGGTGGCGCAACGCCGTTGGAGGACTGGAGAGACTTCATGGAGGCTTTCCGGAGGAGGGTCGGCGTCGCAGAGCGGGCGTCGCGAGTGCTGCTGGTGGACAGTCGCGAGGCTGAACGCACGCTGAGGGCCGATGGAGATCGGTCGACAGCCGGGCGGTACGAAGCGCTGGGCGAGCGCGCAGCGATGGGTTGGTTGTTGTTTGTGGCTATCGGGGCCGACGGAGAGGGCGAAGTCGACAGGGAGAGCTTGTTGAGCGAGCGCAAGACGTCTTCGTCTTGACTGCTCTGTACTCCTCGTTCGTGTTGCTGCGCGTTGGCGGCCGAGGAGGCGCGCTTTGCGGGCGTAGTGACGAAAGCGCTCGGTGGTGACGGCATGATGGGCGAGGGGCGTGTGTTTGCCGTTTCCTGTCTGGCTGGCTGGAAAGGCGAGATGGGGCGTGGAGGTGGTTCTGTGTGCGGCAAAAGTGGTTGAGCCCTCTTTGTCGTCGCCGCCACCAGGCTGCCAGGTTATCGTGAGTGTGCCACCTGCGTATCGGGCTTTCTCGTGCAACTGAGCGTTATCCAGTGAGGGGTATGCTGCTGGTGTCTGGATTCTTCATTCTGTGCTTGGCTTCAGCATTACAAGGACGCAAAAGAAGGGGGAAAAGGGGCGCTTGTGTGGCTGTATCGAATTGGGCCGGCGTGTGGAAGTTGCACAGTCCATCATTTGGTCTTGCAGCGATGACGGAGGTGAGGCCCAAAGGGCAATCATTTATTAAAGTCATCTGCTCGCCTGGACTGTCCGGAATTGAGCTGCCATCCCTGCACTTGGGAACCCTGACGTAGTGGGCTCTTGCTAAGTACAAGCAATAGAAACCCCCCCTGGTCCGTCTGAACTGCACTATGTATACATAGCATTGGTGAGCTATCCCCCCTTGCTAGGCCCCCAGCAAGACCCAGCAGCGGCCCCGCAGGAACCTTCAATGAACCCTGGAGCTTCTAACATGAGAACAATAAATACTGAAGCCTTTTTCGTTTGAAGCCTAAATCGCCCAATGGAACCTCGTATACCATCAGGCGCATGGTCAGCAACAAAGCAACTGGGTGATTAACATTAGGTTCCTCAAAACACATCAACCTCCTTACGTTGATCCTCAACAAAGAACACACAAGATACATCAGCTACACCTACACACCAATGCAAATCACCCATCAAAGAAAAAAGCAATTACACCAAGATGCATTCATACTTACTCTGGGAATGGTATCATGGCGCTGCTGTTGGCAATCCAGAGGTGTTGTTGGCAGCGGAGGTACTCAGAGACAGCTTACCTAACCATCTCCCCACTTGTCCAGCCAAGTAGCAAGGCACCTGAAGACGTACAACCAGACAACACTTCTATCTACAACTACAACTGCTACCTGCCAACTCCATCTTCAATTCCATTTCTCAAATTCCCTCTTGCATATGCATCGTCACCAACATCCAAGGATCCTCGGCAGTTCTGCCGTCAATCTACACGTGGATTTCCGAATGGAACAAGGGATCTGTGGATGTATATTAGATGTATATGTGGATGTTCGTTTTCCTTGTGCTTACCGTACGGACGCGACGGGACGAGGGAAGGTGGCTGTTTGTCTCACAGCAACGTTGCATCAACGATTCCAATGTTTTGTTTTCTTCCTGCTCTTTTCTTTGTTGCGCGCTCGACTAACAAACAAACCACTCCCTTCCTTAGTAGTGGTATATCACATTATTCATGCCTGATCAACGAGGCAATGTCTGTACTTCCAAGGCCAACAGCTGAGCCCGTTATGGCGCAAATGAATTGTGGCATCAAAGCAATCGTGGTGCACGCAGTATTGTCTTGACAAAGGCATCTCACTGCAAATGTCCGATATTGTCTCATACATCGTCCTCAAGCACACACGCACAGCGCGCTTCTATCAAGGTCCCCAAGCTTGCTCACTCTTGAGCGACGCTGGCACCAGAATACCAGCGCCGATAATGCCACCGTCGTGGCAAGGCGCAAGTAACACCCGTACATCAGTATCTGCGCCGTACTCCATGGGGATGATTCGGTCCAAAAAGCCCTGACAATCCTTGAGGTATTCTTGGAAGCCCGTTATGCAACCTCCCGTGTATCCGACAAACAGCTCCGAGGCTTTCTCGCATTTCGGAGAAGCTGCCTTTGCATCTTTGACAGACGGCAAGTCCCCAGCGCATATGAGCAGCCCAAGCGTGCTCGCTGCCACAATTCCAGCTGCACGTACCTCCACAGCCACTGCAATGCGGTACAGCACTTCGGCAATCTCATCTGTAAAGAGGCTAGCCGCAGGCCGCCTATTCTCCTTGTTGATTTCTGGCGGAAATTCCCGCTCCAGTTGTTCTAACAACGTGCCTTGGCCCTTGTAGCTGAAATGGCTGAGAAAGGTTGTGCTGAGACCGAATCGTGTCTTGAGCTTGGCTGGTAATTCTGTCGCGTTGAAATGCAAGACGCTCGTCAAGTAGTCGACAAATATAAGACGTCCTAACTCTCCAAGATAGCGACCCGATGTCATGTACTCCAATGGCTGAAATCCAGGTGTCTCGCCAGCCAAATCAAGCTCCCTGTCCCATCGACTGACGAGACCAAACTTTTTCAGTGGTGCCAAACTACCGTTGATGGACCATTCTGTATTAACCACGATCTTCACGTCCTCGCCGGATTCGCCTGGCAGTACACTCACTGTCTGCGGTCTCTTGCTTGGGTGTAGACTGCTTAACTTCAGCGGAATGGTTGCGTTGCTTCCTGTTCCGCATATCAGACCCATCGATGCTTTTTGTTTGGAGTTGCCTTGGAACTGGTAGATGAAGGAGACGAGCGTTGCAATTGCATCGTTTGCAATTGCTGCAATAGTAATGGGTGGCAGATCCTTGCGATGTTGCTCATATCCAGTGAGCAGGTAAGAACCCAGGTCCAGCTTCGAAGTGATGGCAAAACCCTTGCCCATGGACATGATGGTCGCTTGCGACACCGAGTTTTGAATCACCGGAAAGCTGAAGGCAACGCCCAGTGGCAATGCTTTTGTCGAATCGAGGTCCCATTCCGCACACGCCTTGTCCACAACAGTGGCGATAGACTGGCCGATCCACGAAAAGAGCGATTCGGCATTTTCGTTCTTGAGATGCTCGCCTATAGGCCAAGATCGCTCGAGAAGTCGTCGTAGCTTGCGGCCATGCTTGATTCCGTTTGAGCTGCTGTTTCTTGTGTCTTGGCCGTTATCTTCTGGCAGCAGCTCAACAAAGCCGACTCTCAAGTTCGTGCCACCACTATGAATCAGGATCAGCACATTGACCTATTGCAAGACTCCTGAGAAGGCGCAGACTGGGCAGTGGCAAAGGAGGAAGTACCACAATGACAGGAAAATAACTTACATGTCTATGGCTAGGTAACTAACCGTTTCCATGCTTGTCAGCAACTTCATACAATATATACCTGCAGGCCAAAACCCGAACAGCTTTTTCTTCCGACTTACCGGCCGTGGTCAGAACCATTGACACGTCGCAAGAGGGATTCACCAATGGGAGTAGGTAGAAATTGGGCGTCCGAGTTGGCTGAAAGGTCCGTAAACGTGTCTGCAAGATCCAGCGCGAGCCCCCTTATTTTTGCATCGTCCACATGCAGAGGCGCCAGGAAGTCCACTATTGACACAGCTGGCCGTTGCTCTCGGGATGCCATTTCTCGAGATTAGGGATAGAGAGGAGTAGGACCTGGCCTTGCGCGAGGTCGTACTGGAACGCAAAGTCTCGCGCTCAGTCAAAGGCTGAGGTTGATAGGGCGAACGGTGCAGGAAGTCCCTCTTTCTTGCTCAGCCGGTGCGGAAGTGCAAACTAGCATGTGAGTCTCTCAAGTTGCAATCGTCGAAAAGGGTAAGGAGACCCCTGGGAGCAGGAGGTTGAACAGGTGGGGATCCTTGCTGTTGTGGCTGAAGAAGGTCCTGAAGGCTAGCGGGGTTGCTGCGAGGCGAGAGAGGTGAGAAGCACGAGAGGCGACCGGGTGTTTCTTGAATTGCACCTCTTACGAGCTGAGACACTGAGTGACTGGGCAGCTTGAATCAGGGGAAGTGAGTCAAAGGGGCTTTTTCTGGGTGGGTTTTTTATTCTTGGTTGCGTTTTGTTGCTGCCATCAACGTGCCACAGCACAAGCACTACCAACCAGTATTGCAAGGTTGCGCTGCTCTGGCTGTCTGGACCCTTGAAAAACAAACGGGCCGGGCAGCAACGGAACAAGGCTCCACGCTGCGGATCGCAACTGCAACGTACCCAACGTGCGGTACCCAGCCAGCCAGGAAGATCAAACAGCCCTGGAAAGCAGGCAGAGGTAACCTAGTTACCTTGGTACTCACGCAGAGGTGATCTATTTACTTTGGTACTCACTCTCCTAAAATCTCATTGTAAGTACATAAGGAGAGGTCAAGTACCTAGGTACCGAAAGTGCACAAAACAAACGAGGGCGGCAAGGCTGGCGGGCAACGGACAGAGCCAGACACAGATTGACGGATCGATGGATTGATGGATCGCTATTAGAAACGCGCAATGTGAACGTTGCGCCAACGATGCGCCATGTCTCCTGACAGTCGCAATCTGTGTCTGGATGACAATGTTGCTCATGACCTTATATTGCACGGATCCATTGGATGAATCCATCAATGTGCATTTTACGTATTAGTAAACGTACTTTGGTACTTATCTTGCTGCAATGCTGTGTTACGTCCTGTTGGCAAATGGAAGACGGCACGAGGCACATGGCGCAATCCTTCCAGATACGGGTCCCGCAGCACCTATACTGACCTAAGTTGATAACGTGCTTTTAGCGGCTGGGGAAGAACTGACAGGTGCTGGGCAGGGATCGCGTGGCCTTGCAAAGTCAGCTGCCCAAGGCCTGGAGGCCTGGAGCCGCACTACAAACTGCCTGTAGCTCATCAACTTCTCCGCTGGTTTCCAACCCTCCTCCACTCTAACTCAGATTGACGACCTCCCAGCCAGATTTTTGCCTTGTTACAACCGCAAACTGCCAGATTGTCCAGCTATTTTTCGAGTCACCTGACTCCGCTCCGTTGACCAAAGCTCGCTGCGACGTTAATCACCTCGGTCAGAACAAATACAGCGCAGGCTGCCTGTGGAAGACCGACTCGACGAGCCCGCATTATGGACGAGAAGCTCGCCAAATACGAGCAGCCCGGCACGCCAGACGACGCAACAATGGGCCCCTACAAACGCCCAGCAAGGCGGCTCCGGCCTTTGCTAATCCTGACGCTTGTACTCGTGTGCATCTACCACTACGCCAGGCCAGTTGCCTCGTTCAGCCTGTTGCCGCATGTCGAGCTGCCCGCTTCGATACGCATGCCCGAAGGAAGTCAACAAAAAGCAATGACCACGGCCGCCGACAAGCCGTTGGTGCCGCTAGAGGCTCACATCATGTCCAAGTGCCCCGATGCACGGGATTGTCTGCGGATGATGGTCCTCCCCACCATGCAGCGCGTCGTGGACAAGGTCAACTTTACCCTGTCGTACATTGGCACACCCACGGAGAATGACGGCGTGCAATGCAAACACGGGGCCGAAGAATGTACGTCGATTTGGCTTGTGCTGCTGTGGAATCAGCGCCCTCGCGAGTCAACAAAAGCACTACTGACATTATTGGCTTTGGTGCCATGCAGGCTTGGGAAATATCATGTTGCTTTGTGCAGCGTCCCTATACCCGGACCCGAAAACATATCTCGGTTTTGCCATGTGTATGATTAAAGATTATGAGGATATACCCCAACGGAACCTAATTGCCGACTGTGCGCTCGAGCATGCCATGGATTTTGAGAAGTTGAGCGACTGCTCCAGCCAGGATGATGGCGCATTTGGAGTGGACATGCTTAGGAACAGTGTCCGCAGAAGTGCCGAGGTAACATTGAAGACCCTCCCTTTTGTACAAAGCCACATAGCGTTGTCTGACCCAGAAATTCAACAGGCCGGCGTCACCAAGAGCTGCACGGTTCGAGTAAATGAAGAGATTTACTGCGTCAGGGATGACGGCGAATGGTCAAGTTGCCCTCATGGACCAGGCGTTAATGATCTGGTGCTGGAGATTGAGAAACTGTACCTTTCGTCTTGAGCGGGCCAAACACTTCGGCCCACAACTCGCTAGCCTCGCCGAGGGTATAACCTAACGATACCGAATCCATACCTTTTTCCTGGTCCTCGCCCATGCTCTTCAAGTGCTCGATGATGGACTCCAAGCCGATAGCTTTGCCAGTGGCCTGTGTCGCTCCAGCCTCGAGAGCCACGTGGACAATGTGTATGTGGAAGTGGTAATATGTAGGCTGGTAGTGCACGTACAACTTGAGCTGATCAGGCTCAATGTCAGGGTACACCTGTGCAGTAGCCTGGACGAACTTTGCTTCCATATGCTGGAGCCAAGCAAGGTGCTTGACCTTGAGATCTCTCAGACTCCAAATGTCACGGCGCTCCACGATTCCGAGCAGATGTAGGGTCTCTATAGTCTTGCGGTCCCAGTTGAGATCTGGCAAGAGCAGGAAACCCTCTTCGCCAGCCTGGCCCAAGGGCGTCCTAAATATAACATCCTCCACCTCTTTGCGCCCTTCAATGATGTTAAACACCCAGTTGAGCCGACCCTGGTCCCGCTTAGCTTGCATGTACGGCCGAACGTGGTTGTGGTATATTTCCGGGGTTTCGGTGACGAAGCGGACGCCCTGCTTGCTATACTTCTTGATGTGCTGGTCGGTGCACGGGTAGATAAGGTTGATTTTAAGGTCAGCAAACTCGTGGTCATCGTGGCCGTTACTGTCCACCATTTTGTTCAGGCGGTTTATTGTGCCACTGCTGGCCATGTACCAGTGGTAGATGTCATTTGCGCCAAGGTTTTTGAGGGTCCGGAGACTGATCGCTATAGAACAGAGGTAGTCGTTGGAGGAAGGGAAGGGAGCGCGCTCGAGGATCAGTAGCGCAGGCTGGTCATCGATGGTGCCGGAGAGCGAGATCCTGCGGCCTGCTTGGTCTGTACACGGTGCATGGCGTCGGGGGTTGTCAGTTCGTCACTTGTATGTACAGATGAATACATATATCGAGATCAATCCAAGGATGACAATGGGAGGAAGAAGAGGAGGAGGAGGAGGAGGAAGTGCATTTAATTTCTGCTCCGGAAGGATTGCAGATGCTGCGAACACACACGCACCCTGGTTGAGCAGACGGTCGAGCTTGAAACGCGGCACCAAGCTCTCAGGAGTAACAGCCATTTTTGTTGTAAATTCTCTCCTCTTTCGAATATTATATGTATTGTTCCGATTGGGTTAGGCGTCGACAAGTATGTTGGTTGGTTTGTTAGATTGCTTGCTTCCCCGATGAGAATGAGTACTTTGCTAGAATGTCTCGAACAGAATAAAAAGAGCTGTCAAAAAAGCAGATCCACCCTTGGAACGGATTACTGTACGATCTCAAAGCTTGCTGACCCACTTGATCAAGAAAAGCTCTGGCCGGCTCTCGGGTACAGGGGTGTGCAGGGTGGCGTCAAGAGGAAGGAAGTCGCTGCGCTGCTGCTAAACGGGAAACTGGTATAATTCGGTGTGCCTGGCGCTTATCATGTCCACGGGGTATGTACTTTCCCTGGGGCTATCTATCTAGCACAGAAGTACTACATAGTATGCTTCACCTTCGGTACTTCAATCTATTTGCAGCGCTATGTCATGCTGTCATGGTACGACAGCGTCAAATGTTGGTGACATAAGCAGCACGCATATTATCTTCACGTTACTGTTTGGTCTATTTCCATATTTTGAAGATGTCCATTCGATGATTGCAGTTCAAGATATGCAGCCGTGCATGGCTCACACATTTTACAGGAGTTTTAGTGACTTATTAAACTGGGGAACGCTGAGGGCTCGGCGCATAAGAAAAGGCGCAAGGGCGCGCAACTGTCGCCGCTCAGGGTGATTACTGTACTGGACTAGTCAGCCTAGTCTCCAGCACACACATATACATATGTATATATATAAAACCATGGACAGCAGATATGCTCTATTTGCTCTGATTAGGGCTGGATCAAACGCAAACCCTCTCGTCAACTGGCAGTGTCCCAGAATGCCGAAGCAGACTCAACGGTGAGTAGGAGGAGGAAAGGGGCGTTTTATATATCTGATGGAGCAGGCGCGCAGGCTACGCTAGGCCGGCAAAGGCTAATGCTCTGTGAAAGGTCGGCTACAGTGTGCGCCGGGTTGTCGCTTCCCAGCGGACGCACACAAGAAAACGACCCTCGTTCTGTCAGGCCCAGGCGGGTCTATAGTGGAGACGACTGGCAGCCTTTCTGTGGGTACTGAAATTAGGCGCAGCAACAAGGTTTAGTGGGCTACAGGCAGCCCATTGACGCCCTGTCGCATTGCTCAGTTTGTTCAGGGCAACTGCCTGACTAACACGCCCAAACACTCCATTGCCCAATGGTCTGCCCACGTCCAATATTGCGCAGCCTGGCACCCCAAGCACCGCAGTCACCCACTTTGCCAATCTTCATGGCGTCCTGGTGTTTCACCGCTGTCCACGCTGGCTCTTGCGACCCTCCCAGCGATCCTTCTACAATGCCGGGTCTCCCCAGCTCGCCCGAATCTCGTCGACCGTGGGGTTCCCTGGTGATCGCCAGCAACTCGGCGAGCTGACTGGGCCACCGCCTGCTGCATGGTGTCCACCCAGCTGATCGGAAAATAGCTTGGCTGACTGCGGCGACAGGACGAGAGGGAGTCGCCATTTGCTGCTGCGCAGGTCTGGCCAGCCATGGCGCTGCTATAGACCCTCGGGATGAGCACTTCTGAGGATTGTCAGCCGGCCAAACCGGGGTCGTTGAGGGTGTAGTCCACCCCAGCCCACAGATTGCCAGCTTTGGCAGAGCGTGTGCGCCCTCTTCGCTCGATCTCTTTTTGCTGTTTATACACCAATTTCCACATCAGGCTCCCAGGATGGCGTCTCTTGGTTGTGTGCTTCTGCGACCTCGAACCTCGTAGTAGCACCACCGAAGGATCATTTGCACACCTGCAATCCTTTCGAACCTCTCGTCTCCACCGGCCCTACGTCGGCGAGGAACTGCCATTTACCATCTCGACTCTCGAATCTCGACCCTTCGTCCAAACCCAAGACCAAGCTCGCAGCCCAGGCCAGTCGCTCAAAATGTCGAGCCATGTGAGTTTGAAGGATTCCTGTTCCCGTTGATCTTCCGTGGTGGAGCACCTGCGTCTGCCTGATTGTCGTCTCGTCTCTCTTTTTTCCTACCGCTCCCACACACGAACACACTCGCTCGCTCGCTCTCTCTCCCTCTCTTCTGCTGCTTGGACGGCGCAAAAGAAGCATGTCGAGTTCCCATCCATAACTGACCAACCATGGATACAAAGGCAGACCACAACGCGCAGCAGGCGCCCGAGGTGATGGAGAATAGCTATCCTGAGCCACTTAGCTACCATCAAATCCAGCAACAACAACAGTACCAGTACAACCATTACCCGCAGCATCCACCTGTGCCTCCGCCAAAGAATGAAACTGGCACCTACAATTCGAACGGTTCACTGACGGCGCCCAGCTCTGCCTATCCGGCAAGCCAGATCTCACCGCCTGCACAGTACGCTCATCCCGTGGTCCCCGGCGCCAGCGACGACATGGACGGCCAAAAGACACGGCACCAGCGTGGAGGCATCTTTGGATGTACTCTGACCGTCTTCGTCCTCTCCGCCATCATCGCCTTCCTCCTCATGGCTGTCATCGCGCTTGCTGCAGGCACAGGTGTGGAGGCATCGAGAGCAAGCACGGCTCAGAACCAGGTGAACGAGCTGTATGCCTCGATCAGTGCTCTATCGTCGGGGTTAGCAACACCCACCTCGAGTGGTACGACTGCCACCTCCGTGTCTGCTACGGCCTCCTCGACAAGCACATCCTTCGCGTCTATCGACGACAATTGCTCTGGAGATCCGGGTGGTGTTACTGGGACAACATACGCTGCCTTTTCTTGTGAGTAAACTCTGCTCGGTCGTTCCAAACGACCGGGCCGCAGATACGTGCATATCTGCATACGTGCAATGGGGATAAGAGAATGCGATACTGACATACATTTACTAATTCTATAGTGATTGGCGACTATTCCTTCACTATCAAATGCAACAGTGACGCCGTCGGCACCCCGCTCATGAACCTTTTCACCGCAAACCTAGAGACGTGCATGGACGCCTGTGCATCATACACACAGGAATTGCCCACGGTTTTCCCCAATAACACCAACACGACGTGCGGCGGTGTCAGCTTCATCCCTCTCTGGACCAATAAGACGGCAGCTCTAGATGGTGGCGCGCCAGGCAATTGCTATCTCAAGCCCACGCAGACTGCGTCACCCAACACGCCTAATATCGGAACTGAATGCCATGCTGGGATACTGGTGAGCGGTTAAGGCTCGCAACTTGTACGTGCGCGCGCTCGCTCGCGTGTGTGTGGCTGTGAGTCATGGGAGTTGTAATATGGGGTTGAAGCAAATAATGAGAAAGAAAACAAAGGAGAAAAAAAAAAGGGGGTTCTACCCCAAAGAATAACAAAAGTATAGGGGGAAAATCACGTAAAACTTTCATGTCCATTGGTTGAGTCTAGGGTGCTCTTACTTACATTGAGCAGGGGGCCTCGATACAGTCAACACATTGATGACGGAAATGGGGATCCCTTTTTTGGTTTCAGTTCAGGCGTATAAGCGTGAGGAATGTACCTTGCTGCCTTTTTCTTCGCTTGGGCTTCGGGGAGGACATTGGCGGTTTCTTTTCCTTGGCTCAACTTTGCTGTACGGGATAATGCAGCGTTTGGCATCAATTTATTTTATGGAATGTGTTAATAAAATATCATGTATGAACCGCGTGGAATACAATGGTGAGGCTATATGGAGCATTTTGACGTCCCAAATGATCGCTTAGAATAAGCTATGATGATGACATGGGAGAACAAGCCTGGAAGCACTGTACAAGAGAGTTGGTTCGTAACGGCGATACCGCTCCAAGAGTGTCAACATCCATTCAATCAACGGGTTGACAAGGCTGATACATCTTCTTGAGTACTTACTTACCTACCTGCCAAGAAAGGGAGAAAGAAAAGAGCTCCACCCATCCTCCAACGTTAAACCCTCCAACGTTAAGCATCATCATCATCTCATCATCTCATCATCTCACCGTCCAAAACTTCGATTCTTCCAACATTTTTCCCCTCCTGTGTCGCTACAATCAGGTATCCGCCGACTGCGACGCCTCCCGCCTCGCCTTGGCGCCTGCCTTGAGCGCCTCCCACTTTTCCCTATATTTTTCAATTGTCCGCTTGAGATGCTTGTTGTCCCGCTCCAGCACCTCGAACTGCTTGCCTGCAAGTGCTAATTCCTCTTCCAACTCGCGCATTCGCCGTTTGAGAGCCTCGTCTGAGCTGCCACCTCCACCACCACTACTCTGCGACAACAAAGACGGCGACACAGGTTGCCCCTGCGCCTGAGGCGGTGGGACAAGACGCATGCTATCCACCATAGCAAGCCGCGAATGCTGCGCACTCGCTTCGAACGCGTGCAGACGCTTGGTGACTTTGTCGAGGGTGCCCTTCAGGCTCTGGTTAGCCATGGTGAGTTCCTCAATGACGTTGTAGAGGTCCTTGTCTGTTTGGGATTTGCCGCCGCGGCGCTTTGTGGTGTTGTTCTGTATGATTGGGGACGGTGGTGTAGGCGTTGTCCTGGCGTCGACAAAGTCTTCGTCTTCCTGTTCATCAAGCGCGGAGACGGTGAGTGCGGATTTTGCGGCGGCTGTGGCAAAGGTGTCGCGATCACTGTGTATCGAGGCCGCCATGGCGCGGCGTTTTTCCTTTTGGTCAAAATTGAGGATGTTGGCGTAGGAGACGGTGTGACCGCTTGTGGGGACAACAAAGAAGGAGTCGTTGCCAGAGTGCACGTCACGGTATACAGCTTGGAGAGCAGCCTTGGAGAAGATCTTGGAGAGATCTGGGTCGTCTGCGGTGGCGTGTGTGGTTGGTTGAGATCTGCCTCTTTTTTGCTGGCTCTGCGTGGGACTGCCTGGACTGCTGGCGTTGGTGGGATGATTGCTTGACGAGGCCACTGTTGCTGGTGATGATGCTGATTCTTCTGTGATGAGCGGCAGACCTGCAAAGGCTAACGGTGCCGAGAGTCTGTTGATGATGCTGCCGAATGTGCTGTAGAAACGGGAGAAGCCTTCCTCGGAAACGCTCGATGTAGTCATGGGCTCATCGTCGTCTGCTTGATCGTCGAGGTTCGAGGAAGAATGGCGCTCGTCTACACGAGTGTTCGTCGCTGTCTGCGATGGCGGCTGCGCAGGTGGAACCCAGCTTGGCTTCAGCTTCGTATTCTTGGCATCCAGCATGTGCTGCATTCTCGTCCTGGATCCGTCCTTCCGGGCTGCCACGTCCAGGTTCCCGGGTGCCAGGTCATTGGAGATGCTTGGGGCAGCTGGCTGCGCGCGGCTTCGCGAGCCACGGATGCCTCTGGCAGATGCGAGGTTGCTAGCGATTGACGAGGAGAGTTCGCGGGACAGAGGGTAGCGGCGCTGAGGCGTCAAGCTCGGTATGGCAGCGGCGGACTTTCCAGAGTTTGTAGAGGCTGTACCCGTGCTGGTGTCGGCCAGCCCGTTCTGCGCAACAGCCTTGTCCGCGCCCTCCACGGCGGCGGTGTTGGCGGCGCCAGCAGCATCCTTCTCGGATATGGCCTGTTTGGCGGGGTGATCGACCGAGAATTTGATGAGCTCAGAGAGTTTCTGGTGGTGCTGTTCGAGAAGGCGAAGGGTGCGCAAGGCCTCGATGCTGGAGGTGGCTCTCGCCGCGTTGGAGAACTCGCCTGCTGCGAGGGTGTGCTCGTTGATGGCGACGGTCGAGTTTGCGGTCTGGAAGGCGTCCAGGGCTGCTTTGGCGTGGTCGTGCGCCTATGGAATTGCGAAGCGGGCAGGCTTGTTTGTTAGCCACAGGCTGGTGACTGGTTCGAGTGAAGAGGCCTGCTGGGGAATGCAACATGTATACTGCGCACCTTGGTCAAAGGAGAGGACTCCATGGTGAGAGTCTGGCGATGGGAGCATAAACGGTGTGTCGGTGAGGTTGGCTGCGCATCGCCGAACACGCCTGTTGACGAACAAGATGCGAAGAAATGCTTCGTTTGGTGGTCGCGTGAGCTCAAAGACTGGCTGGCTGGCTGAGAGATGGCAGCTGGTTGGACCAGTCACAGTCGGTCTCGTGATGTCTATGTGCGCATCTCGGCGCCGAGGTAGCCGTTGGTTGCTGGTCGGAGCAACGAGAGAAGGCTGGGAGGGGTCAACGGCGCCGAGCTCGAGGGGTTGAGATGTTTTCTGGCTCGAGGCTCTAGAATGGCCCGCTAGCGCAGGCACTAAGAGCACAGAGCATTGCAGGGCATTACAGGCATCGCTCAGCGCATGTGCAGTGTACTTGGCAGGCTGGGCAAGACCCTGTGTCTTGGCTAGGTACTGGTTACAGGGCTGTCAGAACCGTTGCCTCTGCCGCTCTATTCTGGAATGACGCCAGACAGCGTCATTGGGGCCTGGGATCGTCAATGCAGTATTCTGTCGGACGTTGCGCAGGCTGTTTTCGTTTTGGGTCCTGGCCTTCAATTTGCACATGCACAATTGTACGCGCTTCATACGGCAGGCAAGGACTACTTGTAGAATATAATTTGAGGAGGATGACATGCTGCCGTCTACTAGAGCCGCACAGGGGAGAGCAGATTAAGCGAAGTGGCAGGGGCACAGAAGCTATCAGACCTGTACGCCAGCTACAAGACCAGGCCCGTACAGCGTCAAGCCAGGGCATCTCAGGTCACCTGCACACCCCCTTCGGCGTCGTAGCGTCGCCTCCTCTGGACCTACCAGGCCTGCAACCCGTCACCGTCACCACCACACCGCAGTCATCCTGCCTTGATTTGGCCGTTGTCTCTGCCTTTGTCTCTGTCCCAACCGGCCGAACACCCTGGTGGCTGTTTTTTTTCCTTGTATTTTTGAGCATTGAACAACCTGCTGCAACTAGACCCAACTGCGACGGGTCATGACGATTCGAGTCTAAGCACGATCTGGGCAACCGGCAAGGCAGCTGGGCCCTGACGCGAACCTCGGTGCGGACTCCACCATCCAGCCTCTCTCTGCACAAGACTAGGCGTCTTGCTTGGCGGTCAGACTGCCCTGTCTTGTTTGGTCTTGACTTGTCAGTCAGTCAGTCAGTCAGTCAGCAGCAGCAGCAGCAAACAAAAGACCGAAATCAGCAGCAACTTTGCCATTAGCAGCAGCATCACCGCCCTGGTCGTCACGCAGGCCCCCGAACCGACTGACGTTGGACAAGCACCTCCCAGCAGCCGCAATAGCAACCTGAGAGCCAACCATCTCGACTGGCTTGTCACGTACTCACTCGCACACTTCACTCGCTCATTTATATGCACACGCACGCGCACGCGCACGCGCACACGCTCACACGTCTCGTCTCATCCGCCAAAAGCCCAGAGCAGCAGCACGACTGTTTCAGCCCTTCCATCATGGCGGACAAGGGCCTCGGCAAGCTGCTGGCCAAGTCGATTCGCCGCTCACGAAAGGGCTCTATCGACGGCAACAGCAGCACCACCAGCGACGACACTGCACACCTGTCCAGAGACACGTCGAGCTTCGGCCGCTTCTCTCATCCCTCGTCGCAGTCGACCACAGCGTTTGACTCGCAGCAACACCACCACTACAGCGAGCCCAGGGCTGCGGACTGGGCCGACAGCGAGCACGCGTCCGTGGTCGTCCACCCGCCTGCGGGAGGAGAACGAGGAGGACAAGGCGAAGAAGCCGCCGAAGCAGAGGCAACAAGCCTGGGGTCGTATGACTCGGAGGACTTGGAATCGTCGTCGTAAGTACACTTTTGCTTACTCACTCGGCTACCTGATCCAAGCTCTCTTTTCTGGGTACCTTCTACCTTCCAGGCTGTCAATCTGTGCCTAGCCTGCCTAGCCTGCCTTGCCTGCGCGCTTCTGTCCAGCGCAACTTCCCTGGGCGGGCTGCTGATACGGGCTCTGGCCCCCTCCAGTGCTCGCTGCCATTTCGGTTGGTGCCTTTGCTCTGATGAGGCAGCGAGGCCAACCCCAGCCCAATCTCTCCAATCCCGCCACCCCTAAGACCCCTCCCCACAACCGCCGCTTGGGCGGGTCTGCAACGTGCTCTTAGCGCTCGTTCGGGTCATCACCGCCTACGATCACAGCGGCCAGGTGCCCGCGCAAGCCATCACAGCTGGCGTCTCACTTCAGCTGTGGCCCAGATTGCTAATTCCACTACCCATCTCCATCTCCATCTGCATCTCCTTCTCCATGACTTTTGCCCACCCCCTCCACCTCCACTTCCTCCTCAAAGTGCTGCTGCTCCGCTGGCATCCCCTTTAGGCCGCCTGCATCCCCATTCCCTTGCCAAGTCGTGAGCCCTGGGGTCCTGTTTCTTAATCCGTCTGCTTTGTGCTTATGCTGTCCAATCGCGGCCGCTGCTGGTCAGAAGCTACAGGATCCTCTCTGATTATTTACTTGCTTACTCTTCTTGTCCTACCGCGACTGTAGTTACCTGGAGCGGCCTTCGGTTTCCCTCCATCCCTCCCAAATCGGCTACCTCACGACCAATTCGCCTCTGATCCAGGCCGACTACCAGCAGGCCACCCGCCCGTCCCAAGACTTTGCTACCACAGAGCCGCGGCGAGACGCTGACTCTCCAGGGTCCTACGACGCTGTCGGCCTCGCACCGCCAGTCTCTCGTACCTCTGCAAGGTCCGCCTCGCCTGTAGGACGCATCAAAGGTGTCTTTAGATCCAAAAAGAGCTCGTCCAAGCTTTCAGCGAGCAGCGAGACTTCGAGCCCCGAGAGACAGCCTGCCGCACTCGACTCAAAGCGGTCCACGACGTCATTTGAAGGCCTCAAGATTACCGTTCCTGAAGTCGAGCCGCAACCTCCTGCAGCAAACGAGCCAGCAACAGAACCGGTGCCAGCTGCTGATGCTCCCACGGCTGCGAAGCAACCCGCCGACAAAACCTCATCACAACAAAAGCCAGGCTTTGGCGAGCGGCTTGCTCGCTTGTCCTTGACCCAGTCTGTCGAAGCAGCCACGCCGCCCGGGTCTCCGCCCTCGTCCGACAAGGGCACTCCCATCATTGTCAACACTCCTCCCACACCAACACATTCCTCCTCGCCTCGATTCGATCCTCCTGCCAGAAGAGTCTCGGACAAGTTTGGAAGCGGCTTGATCTCCGAGAGACGTGCTAGAGCTGGCTCGGCGAGTATTGTTCCTAGCAAGCTCTCCACTATCTCGTCGACCCCGCTCACGCCCATCGAAAGCGTTGCTGCGACGCCTACCAACCAGCCAATCGGCGGCTTCTTCAACTCTGTAATTTCTGCGGCACAGAGTGCAGCGCAGAACCTAAGCAATACAATTACTAGTACCGGCCCAAGCCAGTCCAAGAACAAGGGTCCAGCATCTGCTTGGACGCAGCAGGACAGTACCGCCGACGAAGACAGAGTCGAGGTCGAACCAGCGGCTTCTGCCACAAGATCAGACAGGTTGATGGAATCGCAAGAGCCCGCAATCAAGACAATCGGCATGGGTGAACTCAGTTTCAGCCAGCTGGGCATCAGCGAACCGGTAGTCAGCCGGTCGCCCACGCCCACAACAGCTAAATTTCCAGACCACCCGGACCACCGCAGATCAAGGTCCGAGTCTGCGCCGGTAGAGGTCAGCCCCGTAAAGGCGCACATCGACGCGCCATGGGACGATGCGCAACGACCCATGTCCTCGTACGAGCCGCCGCCATACTATGGAGATCGGACGCCGCCTACAGGTAGTGTCTATGAGGAGCCGTCTGGTGTGCACAGGAGCGGCAGTGTTAGAAGTGCGCTGGGCCGTCGTCACAACAGGAAGCGTGGAAGCACCAGCGGAACCGGCGGCACTGGTACGACCATTGGCGCCGCTTTGTCTGCTGTGAACTCGTCCTTGGCCCAGCCCGGTGCATCGATGGCGCCCAAACTCACGGGGTTCGCAGTGGCCAGCAAAAAGCGGAATCGAGACTTTCATGCGCTCTTCAAGAGCGTGCCTGATGATGACTACCTGATTGAAGACTACAGCTGTGCTTTGCAGCGTGAAATTCTAGCGCACGGCCGACTGTATGTGTCTGAAGGACACTTGTGCTTCAGCAGCAATATCCTCGGCTGGGTCACAACTTTGGTCATGAGCTTTGACGAAATCGTCTCGGTGGAAAAACGAAGCACGGCCCTGCTCTTCAAGAACGGCCTCATGATCTCGACCCTGCACGCAAAGCACATATTTGCCAGTTTTGCCAGCCGAGACTCCACCTACGATCTGATTGTCAAGATCTGGAAATTAGGCCACCCTGGACTGCAGAGCTCATTGAACGGTGTGCGACTTGACGACACGGGCGGCGACAAGACTGAAAAGATTGATGCCGGGTCCGTGATTGGAGAAAGTCGCAGCGTTTCGCCATCGGAGGACGAAGAGGAGAGTGACGATGGGGAGGATGTCTATGATGAAGACGAAGAGGAGGACGAGAGCCATGAAGTGGCACAAGCCGCAGAAGCACCGTTGGCAGAATCAGCCCTGGAGAAGCCGCTCTCCCGCAAGCCATCTGCAGGCATCGGAAACAGCAACGTCTCGGCCGAGAAACCAAAGGATGCGCCAGCAGCACCCGCGGTCGTTGACTTCCCAGGTCCAGCTACTCATGGTCCTACGGACTGTGGTGATGCAGACACGCATTACCAGAGAGTCACAGGCGACGATGTCGTACCACTGCCTCTCGGCAAGGCCTACGACATGTTGTTTGGTAATGGATCCGCTGCGTGGATGACAAAGTTTCTTACAGTCGACCAGAAATGCAGGGAACTGCAAATGGAGGACAAAAAGGGCCTTTCACAAGACAACAAGACGCGGTCATACTCATACATCAAGCCTCTCAATGCGTCGATCGGTCCAAAGCAGACCAAGTGCATTATCACGGAGAACATGGAGAATGTGGACCTGGAGAAGGCTGTCAACGTGCTCGTGACCACCCAGAACCCAGATGTTCCAAGTGGAAGCTTGTTTAGCGTCAAAACCAAATACTGTCTCTCGTGGGCCGAGAACAATGCTACGCGAGTCCAGATCAGCTGCGTTGTGGAGTGGACAGGCAAGAGTTGGCTAAAGGGTACGTTTCTTCTCTTGCTTCTGCTTTTCGGTACCTTCTCATTCCAAGCCGTTTGTCAACTAACAAACAATGACAGGACCCATTGAGAACGGAGCATACGATGGTCAAGGCCAGTACTGCAAAGATCTTTTTGTTGCTCTCAAGGCTTCTGTTGCCAAGCGCTCCCCAGCCTCTACGAATGGGGCTGGAGGCAAGACTCGGAAGCGAGGCAAGAAAGGCAAGGCCGCTGCAGCCGCAAACGTCAGCAGTGATGCCGAAGACTCTATCAAGCATAACACCAAGCAGGACTGGGGCATGTTGGAGCCACTGCACGGTGTCCTTGGTCCGGTGGTCGACATTGGCAAGCCTCTGATGACGGGCAATGTCGTATACGGCTTGCTGGTTGGGTTGCTGGTTGCGGCCTGGTTTGGTTTTGGTTTTACCAACAAGCCTGTGGCTAGACCTTATGGCGCTGGTTTGGGCATGTATGGCTATCCTGATCGCCTCGCTGCTTACGAAGAAATGTGGCGGCGTGAAGAAAGCGAATTGTGGGAGTGGCTCGAGGAGCGTGTTGGCATGGACCGCTTGCATAGTGGCGAGCAGAAGCCCCGCAACAAGGTCGTCGAAGCACGGACCGTAGAGGAGAGGCTACAGGAGGACCGCATGGACGAGCGAGAGATCAAGGAGGCCATCCGGATAACAGAGGAGAAGTTGCGAGTTCTCAAGTCGGTCGTAGAGAAGGACGCACACACTACCACTGCATCAGCCACCTGAAGCAAGAATCGAAAGGTGCAAGGCTGGAGACAAGAAGACTGACTGACTGGTGGATTGCTTTTGGTTGCGTGCCTTGCTCCACTCACCTCTGCGCTTCTGGAACCACAGTACAGAACACACCTACGGATCATTACAGCACACACACATCTATCGATGACCACATTCCTTTTGTTAATTTTTCTTGGAGGGTGCAACATTGTTTACATATTAATCTTTGAGCGAGCATTAGAACTGGCGGGGCAGAGGAAACATTGTCTTTCATGGGCTTGCTTAAGCAAAGAGGGGAAAGTTTTTTTTTTTTTTTTTTTTTTTTGTACTGCAAATTGCATTTGAATGCAGTCATCAACACTTTTTTCCCCCCCTTCTTTTGTATCGCATCGTTTGACACATGTGGTTGCATAGCGTTTTGTTCACTTTTTTGGCGGTGGTATCTTTGGCAGCAATATTTGGAAGCAAACTTGAATACATGTGTACGCAATTGTAGTCCTTTGCTGTTTTGATTGCACCGTCACTGTCGTCGATGTGGAATCTTGACGTAGCACTTCTCGGGTGTAACCTCTGAGGGGCATCATATTGCAATTAACTCGACCACTTCGGGGTATATACTCGGTCTTCTTCTTTTTGTTATATAGAGAGGACAAAACTCATCGCATCAAGCCTCCTACGTCCTGCAACCGGATGTCCTCTGGCGATTCCCCGCGATCCATGGGTCCGCCACGGACCTGGTTGAACGCCGTGATAGACGACGAGCTATTCCTCGTTCCCCCGCCTCCTCCTCTTCCATGTCCTCCTCGGCCACCCACCGCCGTTGACGACGATGAGAAGGAATTATCCTTGCCAGTGATTCCATACCGCTTTCTTGTTAGTTTGCTTTTTGTGTTTAGTTTGTTACTTTTGGCTCCACTGCGCCACCAGAACGATGACGACGATGACAGCGATGGGACTGATGGTGATGGCGATGGTGGTATAGTGCTTGCGTTGGAACCCTTCGAGTCCCCGTTCAACGCATATTTCCGTGTTTTCGTGCGTGTCTTGTTGTGCGTAGTTGACGTCCGCGGTGCCGCGAATCCAGCTGGTTTCCCACCCACAAAGGGGTTCGTAGCCGCCCACCACGATCCTCTTTTCCTCCCTCTTCCTCTGCTCCCGCCATCATTACCGCTGCTGCCGCCATTCTTGGAGTTATAAGTAGGATTGGACGTAGGGTGGAACTCCGCATCTTGCCTTTCCCACCCGGTCCAGCGGTCTTCGCCCGCGAGCTCTTCGAGCGTCAGCCCTTTTGTCTCGGGGATGAGCAGCGTGACGAGGGTGCCGCAGAGCATGAAGAGGGCGAAAAGGCGCATTAGGCTGCCGAGCCAGGGGGTCGCTGTTGTAGAAGAAGAAGAGGAGGAGGAAGAAGAAGAACTTGTAGAACCCTCGCTCAACATGGGAATCGAAATAATCTGTGCCACAATCGCACCGATTTTCCCCGCGGCTGCCGATACGCCATGGCCTGTTGCGCGGTACCGCGTGGGAAAACACTCGCCTGGGACGATAAAAGTCGTTGTGTTGGGGCCGAGGTTGAAGAAGAATTGGGCGAGAATGTAGAGGGCGAATAACGAGGGCGATGATGTGGATGAGGCAGAGGAGGAGGAAAGTAGGTGATTATAAGCGAAACCGATAATGGCAAAGAGGATGGTGAGGACCATGAACCCGCCGAATTGGAGCGGTTTGCGCCCTATGGCGTCAACGGTGAAGATGGCGACGAGGTAACCGGGAAGAGAGCCAGCCACGGCGAGGATGATGGTACCCACAGCGGTATTGTAGAGTTGCTTGAAGAGGGTGGCGCCTGAGGAGTAGCCGATTGCGGAGAGGATGAGGGCGTTGTTGAGGCCGAGGCCGTAGAAGGCCAAGTCCTGGGGTTGTGTTTGATGGGTTAGTTTCAATTTTTGAGTTTGGAGGTGGACGAACGCTTGATGCCAACGCCAAAGTCAAAGTCCTGGAAAAGGGACTGCTTGTTGTAGAGCTTCTTTGGTGATGTATAAAGGTCTTGCAAAGACGAGACGTAAAGACGGGTACTCACAAGAAAAAACCATGACAGCGTAGTACCCAAGAGCACACGCAGATGCGTCCACTGGCCGAAATAAGCCCTGAGATCGCGCCACGAGGCCGAGGGCACGGCGAGGGACGGACCCGCGAGTTTCTTGAGGCGTGCTTGGCGGACAATGTCGACTTCTGCCTTGGCCTTTGATGAGACAAAGGCGTGGATGTTTGCGTCAGCCATTTCGACGTCGTGGGCTATGTCGAAGGTGTAGCGTGGTCTAAATTCCCAGATCTCCTGTTAGGAAAGAATACATTCTTGCCATTCTTGACGCAAACAATAGACCAGCTGGGATTAGAAAACTGCATACGGGAAAGATTGATACTCACGTTTCCGGAATGGTAAGCCGAAAGTACAGCGCAAAACAGGCTGGGATTGCACCGACGCCCACGATGATGCGCCAGCACCTGTCTGCGGCCACCTGGCATCTGTAGTCGCATTCCGACAGCTGCGAGGCGCTCTCAAAGGCGCTCTTGAAGGAGACGGTCACGACGAGGGTGACGAGAGCGGCAGCGAGCTGGCCTACGCCTTGCATGGAGAAAACACCTGCCATCATGGCACCGCGCCATTTCGTTGGGGCAAATCTGGGCAAAGATGAATATTAGCTAGGTAACGGAAGACAGTAGAAACCGACGCAGACATGAGAGCATAACGGCGCACGATGTTGATACTCACTCGCTTGTTATGACAGAAGACAAAGGATAGTCGCCTCCAATGCCAACGCCCTTGAACCCATGTATCGATCAGTCCAAGAGAAAATACACACAAGACACAACAACCTTGTATCATGGTCACTCACCATAACAACCCTCCAAAACGTCAACAACGCCGTGGAGTTCATCGACTGGCTCGGACTGACGAGCGCACACAGCAACGTCGCTACAATGATGATAATCAACTCAACCCCATACATCCTCCTGCGTCCCCAGACATCCGCCAACCAGCCAAACACGACTTGTCCGAGAATGACGCCTACGCTGACGGACGCCTTGAGGATCTGCGCAACAGACGTGGGCAGCGTGCCGTTGTTGCCGCCGAAGCCATACGAACCGGTGCCGCTACCGGACCCACTGCCGCTTGCATCTGCGGGAGAGCCGGACCAAAAGGCCAGGCCAAGGAAGGTGGAGATGAGGTTGATGGCGAAGATATCGTAGCTATCGAGAAAGAAGCCTACACCTGCGACGAGCACGGCGCGCACGTGGTAGAGCCCTAGGGAAACCTTGTCGATCTCGGAGAGGGCGAGGCGGCGGCGGAGATTTGGGTCCGCGATGTGAGCGAAGTCGTTGGCTGTTGGCATAGGAATCAGATCAATTCGTTAGTATTGTTGCTGGACAAAAGACTTGGGGGAATTTTATGGCGGGTCATGGTAGACATGTCATGCCAAGCAGCCACTTACCGTGGTTGTGAAAGACATGATTTCCTCTGTGCATTCGATATACCGAAGTCATGCTGAGGAATGGCGAGCCGGACGAGACCCATCAAGAGCGGAAGCTCATCAGCCACCAGACAATGATAACGACAACGATAACTCCAACAGAGCTACTTTTTCTTGTTGAAGATGTTCAGCTGTCAATGTGAGGGCTCCACGGCTATTTGGCAGACTCCGCCCAAGAATTGTTACAGCAGGAAAGGAAGACAGAGAGAGAGTGTGTGTGTCTGTGTGTGTGTCTATTCTCCAAGGATGTGACGAGTGTCCTCGGAGATGGAGGCGCCAGAGTTGCGTCGCCGACAAAAAGGAAAAGCAAGAGACAGAGGAGACAGAGAGAGAGAGAGAGAGAAAGGCTATGTGGTCATGTGTGTTTGTAAGTGAGAAAAACAAAGAAAGACACGCAAGAAGTGGCCGCAGAGGAAGAAAAAAAAAAGAATCAAAGCCCGTTGAGCGAGACAGCCGTAACGTAGACGGCGCTTTTGCTGCAAAGAATTCTTTGGTCCAAGTCAAGGCTAGCGAGGCAAATACTGCAACTCCGCCTGATGTTGTATTGCGTGGGTACAGGCATCAAGCACAAGTCGAAACAGTATAAAAATGACAACATGTAGTATCTGTGCTGCGGAACCAACGGCTGACGGGCTGGCAAATCGCAACTTTGTAAGTAAGCTTGTTAGTCGGCCTCTGACTTTTATCCGACGGAAAGTGATTCGAGCTGGTGTTGGGTCGCTTCTATACAGGACGTCATGATGTAAGGAGAGGAGGCAACAACTCGAACGCAAAGGCGGCATTGGACCGAGACGGAGATGAGCTGAGAGTAAGGGGCCCCGGAATCCGCGAAGCAGTCTGTCAACTGGTGGTCTACATAACACTCGTGCCCGAGTCCAATGGGCTGTCCGCGATAAGTGGCTAGGGCTGCTAGGTGCAAGTAATATAAAGGCCCTAGCCCGGTCCAGTCCAGATGGCCGGCGTGGAATTGCGGCTGCAGAGCAATATAGTAAGCCTGTCAAGCTGTAAGTGTGGGTATGTATGCAACACAATACACAATGGTGTTGTGTCTTCTCCTCCGTGATGAGTGGCTGCCATTCCCCTCTCGTCCTTGTTCCATGGCCGCCGATTGGCCCGCGCGAGCGTGTATCAAACTGTCATTCGGCAAGGCTGAGGGCTCAACTGGGCTCAGCAAATACAAGGATAAGCGAGCCACTACCAGCTTCGAGTCATCCCCAGCACCGTTGGGACGACTCAGCTGCCGAATCCAGAACAGTGTCCCGGCGTGTTGGTGCACGCCTTGTGCTTTCATATGAGCCGAGGGAAGTGACGGCGGCGCTTTGTGGATGAACAGACCCAGGCCTAGTACTGTAGGTCGCGTGGGTGTGTGAGAGGGAATGTGGGAGCCCCTGCATATTGTGCTTCGCATGTGCATTCAAGTAATGTAAGTGGGTAAACGTGGCTTCGAGCAGACCAGAGGAAGACGAGTGTACCGAGTACCTGGAGCCCATGCAGCTGATATGGCATGGATGGATAGTCCACGTGCGGCTGAGGTCCTATTTTGTTGGCCGGCACAGTCAGTTTACAGGGTACCTTGGGAACCAATCACCGACTCGAATGCTCAGCACCAATGGGTAATCTTGCAACCTGCTGTCGTCTTGTGTGCAATGAATAAACCCCTGAATTCGCTTGTTCTCTACGAATGCAGAACCTGAGCCCTCTCTCCAAAACTGGCGAGTTGAACGCCGAATGCCGTGACGACCGTGTCACTTCCAGAACGCTGTCCCGAAGCCAAACCAGTGAAAAATAAAAAAATGAGAAAAGATTGCTTTGCTGAATCACGAGTTGAACATAATCCAATTATTCCGTCTCTTCTGCTGCCCACGAACCTCGCCTCCTCAATGAATTGAGGACGCGATAATCATGGCAGATGCTTGAAGTGTTTCTTTTGGCCGTGGCCTTTCCTCACCAGGCCGTGATATCCTCGACCTCTGCTTCGCCAAAGACGCTGCTCTTGGTCAGTTCGCCGACAGAGCTCTCAATGACTGGTGCCTGGCCGTCTTGCTGCATGATATCAGGCAGCACCTCGTGCAGAAATCCAAGTATAGACTTGTTGACCTGCTCAAACTGGAGCAAAAAGGCGTCGTGACCTTCCGGGCTGTCAATCTTCTCTAGCCTGGCGTTCTTGATGTGCTCGGCAATTTCTTGCTGTTCAGCAAACGTAAAGAGGCCGTCGCTTTCGATTCCGAGGACGAGGACTGGCTGCTCGATCAGAGCCAAGGCTTCGGCAACAGTAGCCGCACGGTCGCGTGACACATCGTGGGTGTCCAACTTTCGCGTTATGGCAATATAACAGTTGCTGTCGAATCGCTTGACGAACTTGCTGCCTTGGTACCGCAGGTATGACTGGGCGGAGAAATATGTCGAACTGGGTACGGTCTCGGCTCCCGTGAGCGCTGTCGAGCTGGGTCCGTGGAATTGCGGGTCCGCACCAACGGCCTGATCAGCGGCGGCAGCAGCAGCGCTATTTGCTGCGTGCCTCACACTAGCTTCGGCGGCTTGTGTAGGCTGGCTCGTCCGTCGCGAATTTGCCGGGCGGTTGATCTTGTGGCCGTCGTTGTGGATGTTGAAATGTGCCTCGGATGGTGTACTTGGCCGCGAGTTTTCGAGGATCGTCTGGCGGCGGGATGGGTCCGGGATGTTACGGCCAAAACGAGACTCGAACGAGTTGCGACTGCGGTAAGTCAAGAGGGCTGACATTCTGGCAGCACCAAGGCCGGTCACTGGCGGGTCGTCAAAGGTGTAGTAGCCATCGTCATACTTGGGATCTGCGTAGATGCTCTGTCGCTGTGCCTCGCCCCAGCTGATGCACCAGGCACTGTGGCGGCTGGAAGTGGCAATTGGCACAACGCAGCGAACATAGTCCTTGCCAAAATAAGCCCATTCCAGCACCAGCATGCCGCCCATGGAGCCACCAATGACAGCGGCCACCTGCTTGACGCCGAGGTCGTCGAGGAGCAGCTTGTGGAGGCTGATTGTAACAAGATCGCGGTGTCAGCTTCCAGGATACAAAGAGGGGAGGCCAACCACAGATGCACCACAAGGAGAACCGTCTCTTACCGCACGTCGTCACGTATAGTGGTGAGAGGAAATTCTGGGCCGTATCGCTCATTGCTGCTGTCTCCATCTTTGGCCGTGACAGGGCTGGCAGTGCCGTAGGGGCTGCCCAAGCTGTTCATGCAGACGACAAAGAAGCGCGTCACGTCAAAGGCCCGTCCGTCGTTGCCCAGCAATGGCCCCCACCAGTCGCCCACATCGGCGCTGCCCGTCAGCGCATGGCAAATGACCATTGCATTGTCGCCAGTGGGCGAGAGAGTGCCCTTGGTGGTGTAGGCGACGGGCACATTGCGCAGCTCGACGCCAGACTCGAGCGTGAAAGACGGGATGACTGCAATCTCCTGGTTGGGGATCAGGCTTGCGAACGGGTTCTCGGCTTGTGAATGGATTCTTTCTTGGACGTATTCAGTCACTGCTCAAAGCCATGGTAGATTGTCATGAGATTGTGTGCTTGGAATCGAAACTCACCGTATCGCCTGTTGCTGCTGTTGCTGCTGCTGCTGCTGCTGCTGGCAGCGCCGTATGTATCGACATTTGTCATGATGAGGGTCGCAGCTCGGGAACTGTCTCTTGACTGTCTATTCAGCGAGATTGAGATGGAAGGAATTGGGCCATGAAAATGCAGCGGCACTTCCATAAAGTAGCATGGCAAGGAGAGAGGGGCCAAAAAAAATGATTCCAAAGCAGTGCGCAGCGACGTGACACTTGGCTGATCCGAGCAACGAGTCATATTCTAGAGCGATGCGATATCTTCCTTCTGAACGCGATGCCGGAGACGTCATTTCCAGTTGGGGACAGCCCAGGCGAGGGCCCAAACAAGTACTGGAGACAGCGTCGATACAATGGCTGCAGGCGCTGGCGTCACGACTAGCAAAGTAGCTGGACCCTGCGATGGAAGTATCGAGGTACATCAGCTTCCTATCCGGGCAGGGGCCGGGGCTGTAATGAGTCAGCAGGCTTTCAGCCAGCAAGAGCGAAGTGGGGGGCCGCGGTGCGGTGCAGGGGCCACCTCTCTTCGCGGCAGCGGCAGACGTGCAGCCGACCTCCAACATCCTTCCTTTTGCCAGCTTCTTTGGTAATCGCAGCAAAGCCGAGCACTGTTAACCAGCAGCAGCAACTGGTGAGGCTCTTTCGCAAATTGGGGAACCGTCTCTGTTCTACTCGCCTCCACGATCGCAGTCCTCTGTCTCTGCCCCACATACGCAACTGAGGCGCTACTCTGCGATTCTGATCTTTTTCCTTTCTCCGCCGTCGCGCTACGGTCCTTCTGCCTTGTCGTCTTTGTGCCTCAGCACGCACCCGCACCTTTTTGCGATCCGCGAGCCGTGCTCCACGACCAACGACCACCGACCGCGACAGCAAAAGCAACGGCAACAACCCGACTCTTCCTCCGCATGGGAGGACCCCCTTCGATACCCTCTAGCGATAAACGACGAACAGCTTCTCCCGGTTCCTCTTGCCGCTTCGCTCTGATGACACTGCCGTCGCAGATCCGCTTCTAATCATGCCTCCCAAGCGCAAGAGGACTGCAGACTTGAGTGGCGGCCGCCCGTCTCCCCACCGACCAAACGACACGAACATGGCCAACCATGACAGAGGACGCACTGCAAGTGGCGCGAGATCAGCCAGACGCTCCGACCGGCATGACACTGGTCCCTCGGCCGGGTCGAACGCTGCGTCGCCTCTCAACTCACCATCTCTTGCCCGACCATCGAGCGCCTCGTCCCAAGCCGCGACCGTCCCTTCTGCGCCATCTGCGCCAGCTGCAACATCGCCAGCTCTACCGTCGCCTGTTCAGTCAGGGTACCATTACGACATTGTGACCGATGCGCGCCTCGGCAAGTGGGCGCAGGGTGGCCGTCAGGAGCTGGTCGAACATGGCATACAGTCGCGTGATGATGAGGACATGCAGGAGCTGTCCACAATATTTCAAGAGCTTCTCAAGTCCAGTCTTGACTATCGGCTGAGGGCTTCTGAGGCTGGAGATGTGACAAGGGAGATTTTAGGACCCCGTGATCCGGATGCCAGCACGAGCACCTTTGACACGCACACCTTGTTCCTCGACACCGTTTCCATCTTTCTCGATGTCGAAGCGAGCACATCTAGCGCCATTCTGCGCGATTTTATGATTGCAACAAACATTGACCCCGCCCTCATGCGCCGCGTGCTTGAGCCACCAGTGTTGGAACAACTGGGCCTCATCCGCGAGACCTTCACCAAGATGGGAATCCGTCAAGCAACCAACATCCTGTACAAGCAAGCAAATTACAACTTGCTGCGTGAGGAAACGGAAGGATACGCGAAACTCGCCACAGAGCTGTTTACGACGTGCAACCACCAGGCCCCTAGCTCAGAGGCTGTCCAGGCTGCTTTTGAAAGGGTCAAGGGTCTTATTGGTACCTTTGACCTCGATGTTGGACGTGTGCTCGATGTGCTCCTAGACGTCTTTGCCTCTGTACTTATCAAGCAGAACCGATTCTTCGTCAAGTTCTTGCGCATCAGTTCATGGTGGCCACGCAGCTACAACAAGACTTCGCTATTCTGCGGTGGCTTGCCGAAGTGGGCACTTCCCGAATCTGCCCATTGGCAGACAAGCGAGGAGGACGAGCAGATACTCAACAGCCAACGCCTTCAGCGAGACATACAGTTCTGGCATCGAGCCCGGGAAGCCCATTTAAAAGCTTACTTCGAACTCGGTGGCCGCCAAATTCAAGGTCCCGAGCTCCAGCGCATCAAGAGTGTCTCTGGGCTGGGCGATCATGTTTCTGACGACGTCTCCCATCTAGATGCGGATTCGCAGTGGATCCTCACCACCAATACCCTACCTCCACAAGGAAACAGAGTTGCAGCTCAACTGCTGGGGTTCAAGTTGCGCTTCTACGAGTCAGACAATGTCAGGGACAAAGAGGTTGATGTTATTCCCGCCAACCTCTTCTACATGACTGCACTGTTGATCAAGATTGGTTTCATATCTCTTGCGGACTTGTGGCCACACCTATCTGCCGATGACAGTGCAATGGAGGCTCACCGCAGAGAGAGAGAGAAGGTGCTCGAGGAGGAAGAGCGCAAGAGAACGGGCCGAGGCAACAATGCGCTGACCATGTCTGTTTTGACCGATGACACTCCCAGCGGCCTGGGCCCGCCTTCTGCTCGACCTCTAAGCCAAGTAAAAGCCGCGAACGCTGCCGACGACACGGACAAGGATAAGGATCCGAAATATCCGCCACAAAAGGTCCAACTATTGACCGAGCTTCTCACCATGGGCGCCATACCCGAGGCTGTCTACGTATTGACTCGATACCCATGGCTTCCCGAAGCTTATCCCGGCCTCTACAAGCTCATCAACCGCCTGTTATCCCATTCCGTACAAAAAGTCTTTGAAGAGGGCCGGGTCGGCTCTGTCGCGTCTCCCAACCAACTTGAGATCCCTGCGAAACGTCTTCCGGATCCAGACCAGACCGGCGTTAGCAAGGGTTCTGTGAGACTTGGACAAACCCAACAGAGACGGCCATTCCGATGGCCTCATCCCGATGGCGAGAGCAACAACACGCCATATAGATTCTACTGGGACGAGTGGGCGGACAACGTGCCTGTCTGCCAAACGGTGGACGATGTGTTTACACTTTGCGACACGCTCATGAACCTGTCTGGTGTGAACATCGGCAGAGACGCAACGCTCCTCGCCAAGTTAGCCAGCATAGGTGCTATGAGCCTTGCTCAGGACCAATCGCTTCAAAATTTCAGCCGCTGGCAAGATCTCCTCACTCGACTACTGGTTCCAGCACTGAGCCTAACAGAAGCCAACTCATTTGTCGTCCATGCCGTCTGGGATTTGCTCAAGCTCTTTCCCATTACTACCAGATACGCGATTTATTCGGAGTGGTTCCTTGGCAGGACTTCACGCAACCCTGCGATCAAGGCGGCTTTTGCGCGAACCAAGACAGAGACGAACAGTGTCCTCAAGCGTTTATCTCTTACAAATCTCACCGCCATGGCCAAAAAGCTTGCCAAGACAGCCTACTCCTCGCCTGGTATCGTGTTCAAGACTGCTTTCGATCAGATTGAAGCTTACCCTAACCTCATTCAAGCTTTTGTTGAATGTGCAAAGTACTTCACGGACTTGGGCTACGATGTTTTGACGTGGTCGTTGATGAGTGCCTTGGGTGGCAAGTCTCGGAGTCGGACACAAGAAGTGTCTGTGCTGCTCACAAGCAAGTGGTTGCAAGCGTTGTCCAAGTTTTCTGGTCGAGTGTTTAAGCGTTACCAAAACATGACGCCGGGCCCCGTGCTTCAATATGTTCACAGTCAGCTGTTGAACGGAAACTCGACTGATTTGGTCATTCTACGCGAGCTCATCCTTAGCATGGCTGGTGTGGTGTCCGACGTTGACTTCACAGACGCCCAACTGCAGGCCATGACAGGCGGTGAAGTCTTGCGGCGGCAGACCCTCATCAAGCTTGGTGATCACCGGTTCGAATATGTCAATGGCTCGAAGCGGCTCATGCAGTCTTTGATTGACACCAAGTTGGCTGGGAGGTTATTGGTCAACATGGCACAGTATCGCCAGGCCGCATTGTATCGAGACGACGCCCATGTCAAGTACCTCGCTACCATCATGGATGAGGTGCAGCAAGCACTAGTGCAGTACCTTGACCTGCTCCGAAGTAACATGGCGCCGGATGACTTTGACCGACTGATTCCAGGCATTGCAGAGCTCATGACAACGTACGGCCTCGACGTCAACTTGGCGTTCATGATTGGAAGGGCGAGCTTGGCTCATCGCATGGCCAATATCAAGGCACCCGTTGTATCGCTCGCCAAAGATGGCCGGTCGACCACACAATCAACGCCACAAACTGCCGATACGGACGGCGATGTGGCAATGAATGAAAATGGGATTGACAATCCTGCTGACGACTCAGTACCTATCAAAGATGAGGCCGAAGACAAGATGGCCATCGACGACAAGCCTGCTCCTGAAAATGCCATGGACACAAGCGCGCCGTTGACATCAGAGACGCGGAAGCACGATCCGATTGCGGATGTACTGCAGCCCATCGTTGACACCATTCAGGACGGCCTGCCTTCCGCAACTTGGCAGAATCTGAGTCCTGAATTCTACGTCACCTTCTGGTCGCTTTCCCTGGGCGACTTGCATGTTCCTCAAAACAGCTACGAAGCTGAGAACGATCGGTTGCATAAGGAAGCGAATGAGGTCATGAAGGACCGCAGCGATATGACGCGCCAGGGCATGAACAAAAAGGAAGAGAAGAAGAAGGGACTTCAGGCACTTGCGCAATCGATTCGAGAAGAGTTGGGCAACCACATTTCACGATACCAGAAGACCAAGTTCCGACTCGCCAGACAAGCCAAATTCTGGTTCTCCAACTCTATCACAGATGCAGCAGAAATTGCTGACGCACTACTGGAATACTGTCTGCTACCGCGACTGCTCATGTCCGCTTCCGACACAGAATACTGTTTCAGGATGATCAAGTTCTTGCATGAAAACCAAACGCCAAACTTCAAGCTCTTCACGCTCTACGAACAGCTCTTCAACGCCAACAGACTTCGTGCTATGATCTTTTCGGCAACAGTCCGCGAGGCGGAACACTGGGGACGCTTCTTCAGATGTATACTTGAGGATCTGGCCCGATGGCATGCTGACAAGGCCGTGTACGAGAAGGAGGCTTTTGGATCGAAGCGCAAGTATCTCGGATTTGCCACCGCTTTCGACGAAGACGGCAGTCCGACGGCTTTCGTCGAGCATCCTTTTTTCAAAGATGCCCACTACGAGTGGCACAAGAACTTCAACATTGCGCTGAAGGCTTGTCTTCAGGGCACCAAGGAATGGATGCACATCCGAAATGCTCTCACGATCCTCAAGTGGGTTGCAGAATTCTTCCCTGCTGTCAACTTCATGGGATCGCAACTTCTCAAGGTGCTCGACGACATCAAAACCCGTGAAGACGGTTCAAAGGGCCCCCAGGAGGAGGGACACCGCGTGGATCTATCCGTGGCCGCTCAAACAGTCTATGCTATGCTCAAGAGACAAGACTCGAAATGGGTTGCTGTGCAAGCGTTCCGACCCAACATGGTGAGCAGCACTAACAGTGCCAAGCAAGCAACGGTGCCGGCTAACGCAATTTCTCAGTCTGTGACACCACAAGATGGCTCCAAGGACGTCGATATGACAACGACAGCAAGCAGCGCCTCTCAACGAGCCAACGCAGCCGATTCCAAGTCTCAGCAGAGCGCCAAGTCAGTGCCTCCAACAGCCCCAGAACAATCAGTACCACTGACACAGGATAGCGTCACTACCTCTACCCTACCCTTGGAAGACGAAGACGGTGAGGTCAAGGATAACAAAGAGTCCAGAGTGTCAACTGCCCAGAAAGATCAGTCCACCGCCGGCAGTTCCGACGGAAGATTGACTGCACACGAATCAAAGGAATCGGATAGCGGAGACAAGCTTGTTGCGCAAGGAAGCCGGCACTCAACGCCAAAACCAGCTCCCGCATTACCTGCTCCGCCTGCCATGGCTAATGGACGCAATGACCATGCTCGATCTTCTCGACAGGATAGAGTGCCTCACGGTCTACCAAATCGGCCTAACGTGCCGATTCCTGGTCGTTTCCTTCCACAGCACGGTGCTCCTGAACAACGTCGTGACCTACCTACGAGAGACACTCGAGACCCTAAGCAGGCCTCTCGAGACTCGAGAGAGCCGCGCGATCCGAGGGAACGTCATCGGGACCCCAGAGAGACTGCCCGTGAAGCACGAGAACCAAGAGATGCCCGCCCACAGGATGTCATGCGTGGAGACAAGCGTGACCACCCTGAAGGTGAGCGTCGTGGAAACGACAACGCTCCTACTCGCGAGCCTGGACGACACTCTGAGTGGGAATGGCAGAATCGGCCCGAAGCTGCACCGCGTCGCATTGAAGTTCCCAACGATCGAGACCCTCGAGACTCTCGATCCAGTCGCGCCCATAGTCGTGATAACCGGGCTAGCTCAAGAGAGCAAATTCCGCCGCCAACTCAATCTCAGGAGCCGGTCTCGGAAATGCCCGTGAACCCTCAGCGAGCAGCCTTGATACAAGCGGATGAGCGCTCCAACATGGCTAACCAACAACGGCCGCCATTCGTGCAAAACTCGCCGAGCACTTCTTCCACGCGATCTCCAAGAGATAGCGGACGCGACCGCGGCTCATCCCGCACTTCATCGCCCCGGAGAGAGGAGCGGCCAAGCCGGGAAGAGCGACATGGGCGGAGAAGTGGCGCTGTTGCCGAGCCGCCACAGCCTTCTGCTGCTCCTAGAGACAATGAGACTCACCGAGACCCGAGTCGTCCATCGAGCGATCGGGGCCGCGATGCATCGCACACAGGACAAAGCTCACGCACTCACGACTCGGAACGGGGTCGGCCAGTTCAGCAGGACCCTAATTACGGCAGACTGAACCCCATCCCATCTGTGGTCCCGGTGGCGGACCCGACTCCCCAGGGTCCTCGCGGGCGCGGTGCTAGAAGCTCCAACCGGGGAGCGCCAACGCCTTCGGCGCCTCGATCTGATGGGCGTATGCTGCCTCCCGACGTCCCTAGAGCACCCTCGCCGGAACGTCAACCTCCAACAGGGCCAAGATCGCGCAGACCTCCTGCTCAGGCAGACGTAGCGCAGCAGCAAGCTGGAAACAACCACAGCAGCAGCAGCAACAGCAGCAGCAACAGCAACAGCAACATGCACATGTCCAATTCCAACCCGCATATCGAGCGTGTCAAGCAGTTTGAGCCAAACCCTAATCAAGTGCCGGTTCACCCAGACCGAATGAACCACATCTTTGCGTCTCCTCCTCCGCCCCCTCCACAGCAAGGATCTTCTTCTTCCCGGTCTCGACACAACATGCCACCACCAATCCACACCAACGACCGGATGCAAGCTCCGTCAGGCCCATCTGCACAATCAGGTCCTCAAGGTCCTCAAGGCCCACGACATGGTCAAAGCAGCATGCCAAACACTCCTGTTGCAGAACAGCACCACCACAATAACAATCACAACAGCAGTCATAACAGCAACAACAACAGCAACAGCAATGCTCCTTACTCTGCTCCCACCGGCCCTGCAGCCAGCCACGATCGCCAGCGCGGCAGTGCAAGAAGACAGCTCCAGGACCTGCAAAACAGTCTCACAGCCAACAACAGCAGACGAGAGGCTGACTACAGAAGGCAGAGAGCAAGTATGCCTGACTCGGACGCCCAGATCCTGACGGGTGCATCCCCTGTCACGACTCCAATTCACGAGCGAACGGATCCCACACGACGCGGTGGCAGCGGTCTTCCAGACCGTCCACACGGCGCCATGGACAACGATGGACCGCTGCTAAGCAGAGACTCCTCCGGACGATCTAGCGGTCCTCCCCACGTCGGTGAGGATAATAATCCAGGCAGCAGCGGCAGACCCGATTACGAGCGCAGCAACGGCCGCAGAGATCATCGTGAGCGCTCTGAACGTTCCAGTCGACATGGCGGCGGTGGCAGCAGTAGTAGCGGTCGGGATCGCAGCCCCCGCGGAGAGCGCAGCGACCCGCGTGAAATGCGCGATCACCAGCCACGTTCCAGTGACAACAACCACGAGCGGCACGATCGACGCGCCGGCGGTGGTGGTGTTGGTGGTCCTCCCCCGGGCATGGAGATGAGCGCGCGTGATTCGGATCCTAACTATGAGCCAATTCAGCCAAGACGGTCCATGCGTGATGCTGCCGCTACTGGAGGTGGCGGTGGCGGCGGTCATGGCGGCAGTGGTAGCCGCGGAGAGCCTATGCTCCCTCCACATGCTCGCGAGCCGCAGGGTCCAGGACGGGATTCGCGTCACCGAGGACCACGCGGTGACCACGGCGGTCGAGGAGATATGAGCATTGGTGGTGGAAGCAATAACAATAACAACAACCGAGGCTTAATGCGCGGCGGCCACCGAGATGCTGGTTCTCGAGATGGAGGCGGCCACAGTAATGGACCACGACCCAGCAGCTCTATGCGCCTTGGAGGCGGCGGCGGTGGTGGTGGTGGTCACGATGAGCACCACCGGCGAGACCACCCTCGCAGCGGGGATGATCCTCGAATGCAACCATCTTCGGGCTCGGGCAGCGGCTCCGGGTCAGGCGCTGGATCTGTATCTGGATCCAGGAAGAGGAGGAACGACGTACCACCTGAGATGCAGCCGCCTCACGACAGTAGGGAGAAGAGGCCGAGACGGTAGTAACTTTTGTGGCTGACTCAAGCTTGATGTCGTTGGTTCGTGGTATTTGGAGGCAGAGAAAGGATGGCAGGTAAAAGATGGGTAAAAGGATGAGGAATGAGGAAGGAGAGACAAGTTTCGTTTCAAGGATCATGCGAACGAATGTGTGATAGTGCTTGAGAGAGGTAGAGAGGAGATGACAGCAAGACAGGAACAGAGTACATACCAACATTTTGAAAGCAAAGGAAATGCAAGCAGGCTTTACAGCATATTTACAAAGACAAGAAGTGGAGGTGAACTCGGATCTATCTGCAATAAGTTTCTCTTGACTAGCAATAAGATCGAGCTAAGAAGATACCCTGGTCAAAACGCTCAACCATATGCCGCGAAAGAATAATGATCAATAGCAACAGATGTTGATGGAATCATCGCGTTCCCAAGTGTCAATATCTACTACTGCGATGTTTTCTGGACGAGTTTCCCCGTGTGAATTGCATTGAAGATAACGAGAAAGCAAACTCACGGTCCAGTCAATTGATGTTGGTCGTCGTGACAGCGCTCATTGACAGCTAGAATAGATTCAGCGATGGCAAGATACTGCTTTAAATTTTCAGTCAATTTGGAAATCGCTCAGTATTTTCACCATGGTCAAGAAGTATTGGGAAAATATATCCATGCTTCTTGATTCCTTTGCTAAAAAGCAAATGTCATTCGCACCACCACACTAGTCAACACCCTTCCATAACGAGTGAGAAAAAAAAGAAGAAAAAAAAACCCCTCGTATGCAATCCTCTATGACATGTCAGAATCGTAATACTCGACCCAACGGATCCCTTTCCCTTTCCCTTCCATGATAACTTCAAGCTTATCCTCAACCGTCACCCAGCCATGCCTGCGCGAAGCAATCGCATACCGCAACGGTTGCGCCCACTCGCGCCACCACTGTTCCTCACTTTGCACCGCACAGACGCGCTGCTGCCCGGATGCAAGCCCCGACTCATCTCTCCTGGACGACGCAAACGGCCACACCGCCTTGACAACTTCATAAGTGCTCTTACCCGTAAATAGTGTCGTAAGGCCTGTGAAGAACTTGTTGACTCGGTCTGGGTTTTGCACAATCACTTTGGCGTGTGTTATGGGAAACTTTATGTGCACAGTGCCCTTGTATCCCATTGAGGCTATCAGGCTACGCACCTGGCCCTCGAGCCAGTCCGTATCCATATTGACTACCGTCCGCTCTAGCACAAAGGCCTTGACGGGCGAGGCATCCTCGACGAACCGACGTGCCCAATCCTCTAGGCCGGCTGTGTCTCCAAGGTCTGGCTTTATCGAGGGTTTAAATCCACCGCGTAGAGCCGTCTCGCCGGCTGCAACTGTTCGGATGTAATCCATTCGCGCTTTGGTAGACTCATCTGGAACCAAAAGATGTATGAAGTTGATCTTCAGTGCAAAATCATGCCTGTGGCCGCGTCCACCAGTAATGTGCATCTGTAATTTCGGAGGCACATTTGACTGTGCACGAACCAGATTGACAAGCGCAGCCACAGAGGTGGACAAATATGGTGCAGTGGATTTTAACGTAGTACAATCTGAAGAAAGCTCAAATAGCGGCGGTGAATAGAGACCATAGTTCAGTGGAGGAAGGCCTTGATGTCTCTGCAGCTTTGGTGAAGCCATTGAAGGTTGCGTAGGCGGACGAACAAGCTGAATCGTGCTTGAAGGCCCAGAGTAAGGCGGCGGAGTTGCACTCGTGACTGCCTGACAATGACTTTCGGCATAGTGATTGTCCACCCGCGTGCTAGCTGGACTATTGAGCATGGATAGTGTCCCTGGTGTGTTGATGTCTAGTGGTGAGATAGGACTTCCGAGGGTTACGGAGTTTGGCGTTGTTGGCGGCGGGTCTCGGTCCATTTGTTCGTAGTGGCTTCGCACTCCGTCTTTCTCAGACGGTTGATTTTGAGTATTCTTCTCGCCAGACATTGTCTCGAGCCAGACCTGTAAAGTTCTCGGTTGAGAGGTATACAGCTGATGCTTGATATGAGGAGGGCTAGGTCCCACGTTTGAGTAATGATGCAACAAGGTTGATCGGTTCTTGATGCAACTGTACCGATGACGATTCAGTCGCTGATCTTAATGAACCGTCGTCCTAAGGATGCTATCGTTCGTTCAAGCTGTGGTCATAGAAACCCGAACGCAATGTGGCAAGCGATTGTAAGAGCGCAAATAATGAGTGCGCCCATATTGCAGACCAAGGAGCGAATCCAGGTTATATGGTGCTCCGTGACTCAAAAGCATTAGACAATAGGATGCCTCCCTCGGACGAATGCAAGTTCAAAGTGGCGCAGCTCAGATTGTCAGCACTGTCCCAGGGGCAGGGTTGACTCTGCACAGCCGTAACAACCTTAGCCTTACCAGGCCAGAATGCACCATCGTGGAAGGATTCAATAGGGACAGTGAGAGCGGCGCGATTGGCTCTGTTAGATGACGCACGCTTGCACGATCTGAAGCCAGTAATATACTTTGTCTTGCAGACCAAGTACCGTACAGATCGAAACCCTGTCCTGTCAAATTCGGCCAGCGACAAGGCCCACCAGCCCGAGAGTGCTCGGCGATTAACGAGTCGAGAATTGTCACACAGAACCCTTGAGCGACAGAACTGTCCAAACCCGGTACATTCTTACCTGGCTCTCTTGCCAGAGAGACACCTCAAACCTTATATTATCATGCTTATGTGCATAGCCTGGTTAGCTCGATGTTATGTTGTTGTGGACATGGAGGAACGTTCTCTCCTCTGCTGCTCCCATGTCTTTCTGCACGCCTCTTTCATCAATTTTCTGGGTGCTAACCGTCCCGTCATGAGTTCAAAGGCCTCAATAGCCATTTCGCTCACATTCTCAAGGCCATCAACTACTGTCCAGGCTGGGTTTCTTGTATCCCGAAATACCTGCATTTGGGCGACAAGAGGCGTGATCAAAGGCTCATACGCCAACTAGACTTGAGGTCAGTACTTTACCAAGGTAGGTGCTTCATATGCGAGAGGGGAAAGATGTCCTACCTCTACTACAACACCCCCGGTTGGGCTACCGAGCCACTGCAGAGGCATCTCAAAGTCTGCAGGTGGTTGGCCGTTGACGCCTGTGGCTGGTACACAGGATATGATAATGTTCGGTTGTTCATATTGCTGAGGCCACGGCTCCCATACGGACGGCAGAATATGACAGATTTTCGAAATTGCTCCTTTGCCAGGAGTCATGCCTTCCTTGTAGGCCCAGTTGTTGAAATGGTCCGCCACAACCTGCGCATTGGAAAGAGTGCGGTTGAAAATGAAGATGTTCCGACAGCCCAATTGAACAAGTGCATAGATGGCCGCTCTAGCCTGGCCTCCAGCGCCAATCACAAGTGCTGTTGTCTTGGAGGCACGTACGTAGTTGCGTGGACGGATGCTTTTTTGTAGACATGTAAAAACGGATGACCAATCCGTATTGTCGCCGTAGAATTCGCTAGTAAGGCCAGCCCTGTTGCGTGACTTGGCATGGTCCAGAATAACGTCTGTCTTGCCGCGAAGAGGGAGCAACACATTGACAGCTCCAATCACGGTTGCGTGGTGGCTCTTGAGCTTCAGATGCGGCACAATGGCTACCTTGAAAGGAGCAGTCAAGGCAGCGCCGCCAAAGGAGGTGTCGCTGCAAATTAAGTTGAGTTCTTCAAGTGTAGAACATGCCTCGGCTGAGAATGTATGCGGCATGCCCGTGTAGTCATAGGCGACATGGTGCATGCAAGGAGAGAGTGAGTACGAGACGTCTGCGCCCAGAGTGTAGAAATGTAGGGGCTCGAGTTCGCCCTGACTGAACAATAAACTCAGGCAACTCGCGGCAGTGTTGACGGTTGCCAGGTGGTCTCGCTCATTCTCCATGAGCGGATGTTTGACAGGATTGAGAATGCGTGACTGAAGCGGTGTCCGGATGCCGAGGATGGAAAAGTCGTAAGCCACGAGTGGTGGCTTGGGGTCGGGAATCAAAGCATCGACCCTCGCTCGGAATTCGCGGAGCATCTCGACAGAGCTATCGCCTGAGCAGAAGCGCACCATACGAATAAGATCGCAGCCGAGAGCCTTGGCCTGCTGATAGTCTCGAAGATGTCCATCGTCCGACCATGGTGTTGTCAAAAATCCAACATTCCAGAAATTGCCCATGATTTTGGACCGACCCTTGAGGGCCAATATTCGTTGTATGGGAATGTCTTTGCGTTGGAGGTCCAGACTCAGATATTCGACACCTAGCCGAAGACCAAGTTCGAGTAGCTCTGTGTCCATACGCCCCTTTTCCTCGGCACTGCGCCGTCGTTCCTCTCTCGGGCACTCCTCAACATGGTAGATGATGGGAACGGCTAGTTTTCTGCGGATGAGGCCCACGCATTTTGCAATTTCGTCGTACAAATTGGGCGGCCAGTGATCAATGATGAGCTCAACGCAATCACCCCTCGCCTCAAAGTCGTCCCATTCGAGATCCATGTGCAGCAGATAGGAGAGTCGCAGGCGCAGGGAATACGAGTGCTGCCTGTACTCTGGGGGGATTGCCTTGACGGCGAAAGGGCTTTGGACAAACAGCTTGACCAAACCTTGACCAGTGATGAAGTCGACGAAGCGAGTGAAGTCTTGTTTGGCATAGAGAAGACTGGAGGGAGTCGCCATGTGGGAATCCCAAGGTCCGGTGGTGGAGCCGTCATGGGACAAGGCAGCTTCGGATCTGGATGGATCGTGCAGGTTGTAATACTCGAGGTTGGTGCAGGTTCGGTGTTTTTGGTCTGCACGGAGAATGCGCTCGCCATCTGCTGACTCGAGAAGGCGCAGAATCTCTTCCTTTTCACGGTGGATGTATACCACGGGGTTGGTCTCTGAGAACATACGCAGAGCATCCTGAGCCTCGTCAGAGAAGCTACTCATGCCGCACTCGATGATGGCCCTGTGGCGATGCTCATCGAGCATGCGCTTAAAGACCTCGTCGTTCCGGCGGTTGAACTCATGCTTGCCGTGCTTGCGAAGGAAGTCGAGACGGCTAAGGCCCGTGACATGGTGGAAGTAGTGGTCCTCGGTGATAAGACGGCGGTGGAGGTGCAGAGCGCCAATGAAGCCCAGCGAGCGCTTGCCTGCGCCGCGACAACCGACGAGAACGATGGAAGCGTCAGGGCTGAAGAGACGCGCGTTGCGGGGTGCAGTGGTCAAGGCCTCTTCCACAGCCATTTTGTCGACGTCGACAGGGGCATGCCGAGGCGCCAGGGATGTTGCTAGTGAGGGTGATGGCTGTGGGTGGTGCGCAATGGACGGCGCAGCTTGGTTGGCGGAACCGTGGTAGAGCATGAGGGCTGGGGCTGGAGCTGGGGCTGGAGCTGGGGCTGGAGCTGGAGCTGGAGCTGGAGCTGTACTGTGAAGATGTCCAGATCCAGAAGCAGATCTAGATGGTCCAGGTCGAGAACTCGCAGAGCGAGCAGCGAGCAGCGAGGCGGATCAATAAGAGGGAAACGGGATGATGGGTAGACGGTGGCACGTTGTCGGCATTTGGCGTGTTGCTGAGGCTGGCCGGCGGAAAAGATATCTTCCCGTCTGGACAGGCGCCAATGCTCTGGATATTCTTGGTCCCTTGCGCAAGACCAGGGGGGCTGTCGTGTCACTAGGCTGGACGCTTCATGATCCTTGGATGGTGTACTTGAACGTGATCAAGAAGACAGATCTAAAATTGTTGCGATCTACGATCTAGGGAAAGCCGACAGCAAAGCTTCCTTCCAAGGTTGACAGATGAGGGGCCAGTGGCTGCGATGCCGTTGCAGTGCAAGGCAACGAGAGATGGCTGCTCGCACCTGCCAAAGGTACACATGTATTTAACGGTTCTGGCAGACTGGCAACGGATGTACAATGTACAATGTACGTGGTACCTGGAGTTGTACCTCGGCACATACAATTTCACCCCGACCGCGTTCTGTCTTCAAGTACCCAGAATCGTCGAATTGCATCTTGATAGTAGTCTTGATTATCACGATAAGACTACATACCATGGTAATGACATCCTGAAGGTACACCATCCAAGTGCTATGCGCGCTTGCCCAGCTGTCCACCTTGGAAGTGCCTGGGTCCGGGCTTCAGAACATCATGAACCCCCCCGAAGCGGGGCTCCAGCCCTTCTTCCCCCCCCCCCTGTGCTAGGTCATCAGTGACCCCACAGGCCTGCAAACCTTCTGAAGGAACGGGTGTACCCCATACTCGACTGCTGGACTGCAGGTGGACTGGACTGCACAATGAAACCGCCAATGCTCGCACAGCCATTGGCCCAAGCTCTCGACTCCGCAACACCGCCGCGATCACCACGACGAACTTCCCCAGATCCTTTTACTTGGACAAGTCGCGACGTTGAAGAGCCCCAGAACGACACCGTCGCAGTCCTGCAGAGTGTGTCGTCTGAGCCGCTTCGGGTGTGCTGAGGTCGAGTTATCTCCCTCGCGAAGCCGCCACGCCAACAAGATTGGGGGGCCAGCCCAGGCTCATCACAAAGCCTGGCTTGTTTGATGCTCGTGGAGCATCGTTTCTGTCAGTAGCACGAGGCGCAACAGACGAGCAACCGGTCACCATGGCCGACTACAACGATGCGGCAGACTCTAGCATCGCAGCAGACGGAGACGGCTCCGTGCCGCCTCAAGCAGTCGACCAGGACGCGGAGCAAGACCAGGACCTCGACGCGGCTGCCTCCATCGCCGACGACTCTGTCCCAGGCACGACGCCTGCGCCATCTAACCCTCGCAAGAGGAAAAAGAGCTCTCGCGCGTCAGTCTCACCTTGCTGTCTATCTCATTGTCTCCCTATTGTGCCTGCCTGCATGCTAGGCTACGCGACCATGGGGCCCGGCTCGCTCGTTCTCTATTTTGACAGAGCAATCCCCTTACCTGGATACCCATTCATGTTTGGTCATATATATCTTCATGCTTTCTCCTTTTCACAATCGATGGTGATAACTCAGCATGGTGCTAAATTCAGCCCGAAGGAAGTTAAGCTAACACTTCACGCAGCTGCGACTTTTGTCACGTGAACCATCAACCCTGCGACAACGCAAAGCCACGCTGTGGGTACTGCCAGAGGCACAACAAGTCATGCCTCTATCTAAGACCACAGAAGAAGCGCGGCCCAGCCCAGGGCTATCGCAGTGCTCTTCACACCTTGCGAGAGAGCGCAGCGGCGTGGGGTGTTGCCCTCAACCTCATTCCTAGTCTAGGCCCTGTCGTGGAAGGCTATTTGCGGCAGCCAGAGGGAAGGAGGCTTGTCAAAGCCATCAAAGATCCTGCCCAACAAGAATTCTTCATACAGGCCTGGCAGCAGAGCGGTGTTTTCAAGGCTTTCTTTCCCGACGAGTCAACGGCTTCCGACAAACCAGACGATACCCTCCCTGATGTCGCTGCCGCATCTGGTACTGCTGCCGCTCAAGTGTCACCGTCTGCATCTCTATCACAACAGCAGGAGCGACAACAACGACAACAAGAACAATCACAGTTGCATCATCATCAACAGCCATTCACTTCGCATCTTGACTCTCTACCGTCCGCTCATAGTGCTATCGCCTCTCATTCTCAGCCCCCAATACCACAGTCACAGCCTTCACAGCCACCGCTAGCCGAAAGCTTTACTTTGCCCAGGTCCGAGGGACCATCCTTTGGCTACGTGCCGAATCCATCGCCATCTTCACAGGATGACGGCGGCCGAACCCGGCAATCCAGCACCTCCACACGACACAAATCTCGACAAGAATCCATTTCCTTTTCTGACATTTTGGCAAAAGATGCAGCCAGGTCGTAAGTGCCACCTGTCCACTTGACCTTGATCTGCTTTGCCCACTTCCTGTGCATCGTGCCCCAGACTGACACATGATAATTCTAAAGGTCTATTGGCTTTTCTCAAACACTGGGCTCACTCGGCTTCGCGCCGAATGAAACATTGGAGGACTTTTTAGACATGACTTTTAATCCAGAGCCGGTGGAACAGCCTCGCGTGCAACCAGACTCTCTACTCGGTACTGAACAGGATCAGCAAGCTTATTACGAACTGCTGATGGGCAGACGTTTTGGATGAGAGACGAGCCGAGTTGAATCGCACCGCATCGAGTCACTGCTTTTGTGTCGGCACAAGTTCCACGACCCGCCTGTGATGCTGCTGTTGTTCAATTGAGGCCGGACACACAGACCAATCGCTCCGTCTATTGCCTTCAACAAGAATTGTCTATGTTCTCTGTATCGCTACACGTAGATTCAGCAGAAGTGGAGGTCAAACGTCTTCAAGCAGGACATGTCTCTATAGCCACAACCTTTTGACTTGGCAGCCAGTCTGATGAATCTGCTCTGCTAACATGCACAGCCGAGCAGCAGTGGTGCTCGACAGGAGCAGCATAGACGATTGCAAAGGCATTGAATGAGCCAGTCAGAGGTCGGTATCCTATGTATACTATTACTGCGTCGCGGTTGGCTTTCGTATGCCTCGGGTCCACGACACATGGACCTTGTCACGAGCAACATCCCAAGAAAGAAACAACGAAATGACGACAATAAAGTCGCTTAGCAGTTTCGAAATTCTGACCAACGGCTGACGGATGATAATCTTTCTGATGGAACTGGCGTCCACGGGTCACTTATACAACAAAAGATATACACTTGATTGTTTTCAGAGTGCTATATCTAGCTGCCTATGAGCAGATGAGGGGGCGTTGCTTGCTGCTATTCAAAGTGTATCATTTGGCCCGGCCAGATGCCGCCAGACCTGGCCCAAGAAAAGGCGGCCGCTCTAATCGGTCAGTTGGTCGGCCGACCTACACAGCCACTTTAATTTCAGTGTGTGAATACCGATGTTTGGTATAGAAGGTCATGAGACAAGCTCTTTTTTAATGTACGATGGTATCAGGACATGTAAAATGAATAATTATTGTGATTGTCGTTGTTTTCAAAACTTTCTTGTGTGCATACGAAGAATGCTTGGTTCTGCAGCACGATATGAACTATATGGTGTTGGATGCGTCACAATATTGGAAATGGCCGTGGAATTTGGTTGGGAATTACGAAGAAGGATTGGTGGCTCAGGAAAGCAGCGCGAAACGTCAAATGGCAATCAGGATGTGGATTTTGTCTTCGCAATTGAAGGATGCGCCGACGTGCCGTCAGGATGGCGGAGCATGGGCGCAGAAGATCATCAGTGAGTACAGGTCAGTTCTCGGTCTTGTGGTTTGGGCAGTGCAGAGACAATCTTTGTTGTTGGTGCTTGTGTTGGATGACAGACCGTGTCGAGAAGGCTGGCTGCTCGCTCCATGTCAAGTAAATTGACCCAAGCACGGCGACCGTTGCAGCAAGCAAACCTCCAAGAAAAAAAAAATTTTAAAAAATTGCGACAGTAGGAGTTGAGATGAGACGAGACAAATGATCAGCTTAGAAAATGAAAAAGGCACTATCCCAAGATGATATGCCAATGACGGAGTACGTATACAAACTTAGATCGCTCACTATACCGCTTCATGCCCCCCAAGAAGCACCCAAATTTGTGACACAGTTCCATGGCCCGGTCACAGGTTATCGAGATTGGCAAGGGTCGATCAGAGAGGGTCCCATCGGGAATTAAAAGCGCCCGCGGTTAGCGGCTGGCTGGCCGGCTGGCGGGCGCTGCTGCTGCAGGTACTCGACCGTAAAAGTACTTCTAGAATTATTGATAAAGGCAAATTTGGGCCCTATTTGCTCCTCTAACCAACTGACGCAGCACCTGTAGCTCAGCCTCAAACGTGATGGATTGGCCTTGTGGATAACGGGAGGGATGATGGCAGTTGACAAGCCTCAGGGCATGCGGGATTGTCAAAGGGTCCATCCCTCCTGCCGGTTTGCCACTGCAGCAGACTACGCAGGAAGTATCAATCAGGCCCTGACGCCTAAACTCAAACACTGGGCTACGTTAGTCAGTAGCGCCCAACCAACTGAGACTTAACAGGCGCTAGCAAGCTCGGCGGGTTAAAGCAGTGTCTCTCGGCTGCAGGGCCAAGCAGCATTACCGTACCCTCGTGTCTGGCTTTTTTTTTGGGGGGGGGGCGTAGTATCGTCATCGCCAGCATATTTGTTGCACCGGTTGTAAGTAGAGCATGCATAGTATTTATTATCTGACGG